>CAAKHF010008372.1:0-20807 GCA_901007745.1 Hippocampus kuda
TTGTGCAATAGCCTGAGGTTTCAGTGTGTGTGTGTGTGTGTGTGTGTGTGTGTGTGTGTGTGTGTGTGTGTGTGTGTGTGTGTTTATTGGGTCTGCGTTCTTATTTCTCTCATTTCCTCTTTGGGTTCTTCTGAAATGACACAGATAGCATCAGTTTATCACCTCAAAGGAAACGATGACATGAATGAATATATCAAATCTTATTTCATCTACAATGTAGCTGCTTTTGGGTTGAAATCAGTGAAAAGCGTACATTCCCAAAACTGTCATGGAAAATATATTTTCCAATTGTGGGCCTACAAGGTCTATTTAGACGTCAGCTATTGGATGAAGACGGTGACGTGTCTTATCGAGGTTTCAATAGATTTCAGTGGAATGTCCTATTTCTCATCCGGCGCCCCCGTATGATGGGGCCTTTTTCTCAACACAAAGCAGCAGAGCTCATGTTTGTCAGCTCGCCTTGAACAGGAAGTCAAAGGGAAGTGTTGGCAGGAAGTGGATTGTGACGTACGGTGGCCTGCCGATTCTGGTCTATTGTTAAGTATGAGTGAGTGTGGCACATTCAAGCAAATGAAGTTTGATTAAAGTGGAAACAGCTAGTAAAGAAGATGAGAGTAGATCGACGGAGTGGCAGTTAAAAGTCTCATGCATGAGGAATTATGAATATAAATTATAACCACGTACTGAATAAATAGTTGTTTTGAAAACAACTAGAACAAGGAAAACAGAGCTCTTCCAAGGTTCAACAATCTATCATATGAGATATTTGCATCCCCTGCATCTATAGTTTATCCCAACCGAGGAAAAATATATTATGTTGACCTTATATTGTACTTTTACTTGCTTACCTCTCGGAGCGTTACCGAAATAATCGAAACATGCTCTATTATGACGCAACAACAAAAATAAACAATTATTAGATTTCAAAATGAAACAGAATGATCTTGAATACAATGCTGAATGTACACCGCTCTTGTATTGGATTACATTATATTGTGCAGATGTAGCTAAAGTTGCTTCCATTGAGTATATATATGAGACACTGAGAACCATCCATCCATCCATTATCTGAACCGCTTATCATCACAAGGGTCATGGGCGTGCTGGAGCCTATCCCAGCTGTGTACGGGCATTAGGCGGGATACACCCTGAACTACTTGCCAGCTAATCGTAGGGCACACATAGACAAACATCCCATTAAGACTGACAATCACACAATTTAGAGTGTTGCATTAACCTGTAGTGCATGTTTCTGGAATGTGGGAGAAATGTGGAGTACCCGGAGAAAATCCATGCAGGCATGAGGAGGACATGTAAACTCCACACAGGAATGCCAAAGCCCGGAATCGAACCGGTGACCTCTGTACTGTGAGGCAGACGTACTAACCAGTCAATCACTGGGGGGATATTTTGAGGCTGTCATGATGACAAATAATGGCTGAGAATCCCAATTCAATTATTGTTACTTCCGCATAGTTAATCAAGCACACTAAAAAGACCATAAACGTCTCTTATGTCTGATATTTGACTGTCATTGTTGATGGTCCCAGTGATGCCCAGCCAGTGGAGGAAGAAGGTTCAGGAAGTATGAGCGAGTCCGAGGATGTACAGCCTGAGGACGGTTCCGGTTATGAGGGTTCTGCTGGTTCATTCTGGATGGACTCTTCGTTTGACACGAATACCGAACAGGAGATGGGCTCCGGCGAGTCTTTGACAGACCAATATGGTGAGTTTTAAGTGCATGAATCTTCTCCATCTGTGTATTTGAATACAGCTGATTTCTGACCTGTCTACTTCTAGCTGGACGAATAAACTCAGAGGCCTTCAGAAAATTCCTTGACAGTTCTTGGCGGGGCCAAGACAAAGGAGCTGAGAGGGAGATGCAGGAGGACCACTTCCTGCAGTTGTAGAGTTGACAAGCTGCTCTTCTTTCCACACTGTAACCCCAAACTAAAAATCTACTGCATTACCACCTGGCGACCACAATTTTATTGACGCTGCTCCTGGCTACAGCTGTGCTTTATGTGGGGGGGAAAAAAAGAAAGAAAAAAAAGATCTTTATATAAAATGGAATGTAATGTTGAAGTTAACATTTTTCATGAGCTTATTCGACCTGTAACATACTAGTTCCAGTCCCACACTGCAATCTCCTTTAAGGCCTGAGTCACTTTTACATTGACACCCAGAAAGAATTGCTGTGCAAGACTTAACATGAGACTCTTGCCCAACACAACAAATCCCCCCAGGAAATGATGGGAGGTGAGTAATATTCAAAGTATGTATTTTGTGCATCTGTGTTTTAAAGCAAGATTAAATCCAAACAAGAGTTTGTATCATTGAGAGTCACATCTCTTCCCCCCCCCACTCTATTATCTATACATTTTCGATATTGCTTATATATCTTCATAAAGCATAAAGCAAAAAATGAAAAATTTCCCCCATTTTTTTCTAGAAAACATGAAAAAAATGAACCAACCACCATATTACATTTATTAATATTTTTAGAGGTAGACTGAATGATTTGTTTAATTAACAAGGATATATCTGATTTTAGCAGAGATAGACAACATCATTGTGCCAAAATATGATTTGGGCATTATTTTAAGAAGGTGACAATGTTAAACCCTCTGAAAAACGTCCAATATTCTGCATGTCACATAGTCCGCAGAAAGCTGCATCATTCCGATCCTCTACAGGCCATGGGAAGACCAAAGGAAAGTTCACCTCTTTGTCTATGCATTCAAAAATACAATAAAAAACTTAGCATAATCCTGTTCCTTAAATTATTTTTGGAACTATTTAATTATTTTCAAAACACAATTAATGTAAACATGCTATTAGCATAAATGCTATGTGGCTGTATTTCATGTATTTCCTAATTTTATGCTAAATTCTCACTCTATCTTACCCAAATGAGGAACTTCAGTACAATAAAACAATGACATTAAAAAGTTGCCTCAGATGAGCATTCAATAGTAGCTCAATATGTATAATATCAAGAGTTGGGGAAAAAAAAAGACAGCAATTTATTTCAAGAGCATTACCACAAATTTCACAGATTTGGTGAAATAGCCCCGATATGCTTGGGCCAAATTGGGTCACCAACCTGTTTGAAAATCAGTTTTCACTACTTCTTGGTTCATGATAAATGTGATCTTCTGAAAGTTCTGAAATATCAAATAAATATCACAACAATTATTAGTAATGAATTAAGAAGAAAGAAATGCTAACCTCTCCAACATTCATAAAAAAAATCACAATGTTCCAATACTTGTGAGCTATTTTATGGAATAAATCCCATTCGTGTGGTCCTTGGAAGCTATCTGTTGCCAGAGGACAACATGTTGGTGCTCCCTGGTCTAGAATAATAAATATAAAACACATATGTGCGTCTGTAAAATATAAAATACAGCGAGCGCTCAGAAGTTGACAGGTCTGGCCGGTTCTGGTCAAGGATCACGTGAGCGTCACTGCCCAGCTCACAGCCAGCTGACCTGCGTCACGTGACCACCAGTCTCCAGCATGCGACGCCTGGTCCGCGCGCACGCGCACGGGATACAATTTAGCGAGGCTAAACTGTTAGCTTCAACTGCCTACTAGACGGCCGAGATGGTGAGTGGGAAAACGACCACTGGGATTTGGGGTTCGCACCATATTAAGGAAAAAATTGGGCGTATTGTATCGATAAAAGTGCATAGTGGGAAAGTGTTTCCGGTGTGGTTTATTTATTTATTTTTTGCATTTTCTTTTTTGTTTTAAGCTGACAGGAGCTAGCAGGTTGGTCGAGTTAGCAAAGTACGAGGCCGCCTGTGGTTGATTCTTGCTTTGAAGTAAATCACGACTATTAGTTTACAAGTTAAGGGGGCTTGAATTGTTCACCACGTGTGTTCGCTAATGTCACATTTCGTAATGCTGTCTATAACTTGCGTTAAACGTCACAACGACAGATGGTTCACTGAATTGTAGACGCCGTTTACGCGGTATAAACTTGGATGAAGTGGGTTAGTGTTCATCGTAAACCAATCCCTACTGACTTGTTGGAGCGTTCTTTTTTTTTTTGGTGTCATTTTTGTATTTTTCTACACTGCAAACTCATTAATGGACTGTTCTGTTAGCTGTAGGAATAGCCACGCCCCCTCCAACTCCACCCAGACACTAGATTGTAGACTCCTGACATCCTGGTGACACATTGCATTGTTTTTGTGCATTAGGGTTGTTGCTGCTAGTCTGATGGTATGTGGCAATAATTACGTGGTTTTTTTTTTGTTGGGTTTGGACAGGATGTTGTAAGTTGATAGGAGAAGTGTAACTGTACACGCCCTGTGAGCTCATATGGTGTTAGCATGCAGAGACCTACTGTGAAATGCTATTCATCAGTTGAAAGAGTATTTCATGTCTGTCGTGAGTGCATGTTGACTTTTAATTGTGGTTAAGTAAGTTCTTTTCAAATGTAACATGTATTTAAAGTTAGATGCAGTAGTTAAAATCACTGTAAAGTGAAAATCAATGGGTACTTAATTTGATACAGCACAGAGAAGAGAGTTGTTAACAACCTTGACTAATTTGAATGATTACAAAAATCGGTAAGTACATAAATGAGGGTTAAAACTCGTGAAGCTCTTGCTTTGTTAGCTTTCAAGTTGGACTTAAAAATAAATAAACAAACAAATGAAAAAAATCCCAAGTTCTCGAACTTTTGCTTTTTCTGCATGGCATGTGTGCACTTGCAGCGAACAATGAGGCTCTCAAAATTGGCAGGCTATCTGAAAGGAAGATGCGTTTTCAGAGTGTAGACCTAGCTTGCCAGCTAACGGCATTTTGAAATGTCTCCAGGTAACCTCAAATGAAAACAAAAGTGCTCATTTTTAAAAAAAATGGAAAGCTGGAATGCTGAAAAACAAATGATTTCTACAATTAAGTACTACACAGTTCTCAGTCTACGCGTTTTCAACTACGTAGGTTGTTAGTTACACATGTGAACATCCGATGAATAAACGAATGGATATGAATGTATATATTTTCTGTTACAAAAATTATATTGTTATCAGCTTGTAAACCTCCAGCTCATATATCCTTGTCCCAACAGCTGAGTCAATTGTTTTGTCATTATTGTGTCACCGCTAATGTTGTGTGCTGTACTTGCAGAGTTTCCTGGGGGGTTTGTTTGGGCCTGTGTGTGAGATTGATGTGCTGCTCAACGATGCTGAGAGCCGCAAGATGGCTGAACTCAAGACAGAAGATGGAAAGATGGAGAAACATTATATGTTCTATGATGGAGAATCTGTGTCCGGCAAGGTAAACTGAACTGTCGCCTGACTTTTGATTATCATTATTATTATAAATTATAAATTATCGATCACTGTCTATATATACATTGGCGGCCCGGTAGTCCAGTGGTTAGCACGTCGACTTCACAGTGCAGAGGTACCGGGTTTGATTCCAGCTCCGGCCTCCCTGTGTGGAGTTTGCATGTTCGCCCCGGGCCTGCGTGGGTTCTCTCCGGGTGCTCCGGTTTCCTCCCACATAACAAAAACATGCATGGCAGGCTGATTGACCACTCTAAATTGTCCCTAGGTGTGAGTGCGGGTGTGCATGGTTGTTTGTCTCTGTGTGCCCTGCGGTTGGCTGGCAACCGATTCGGGGTGTCCCCCGCCTACTGCCCGAAGACAGCTGGGATTGGCTCCAGCACCCCCCGCGACCCTAGTGAGGATTAAGCGGTTCGGAAGATGAATGAATGAATGAATGAATGTCTATATATCCAGTTACATCCTGAATGACTTAATTTATTGTCTTTTAATTCCTTCAAATATTCCTTACATTATTGTAGTGAATGCAAAATGACTGATTCGAATTTGGCCACTGCCGAATTGCCATCCATGGCAAATGTCATATGTCTTATTTTCTTCATAAGTTAATGACAGTCAGTGTATTCGAGACATTAAATTAACTTATATGAAGGGTATTTATTTCTGCACTTTTTTGCACACCTAAATGTTGTCATTTACAATTTTGTCCCATCAAGCATAATTGAATCATCATAAAACATGTTTGTCCTGCAGGTGAATCTAAATGTGAAGCAGGGAGGAAAACGACTGGAGCATCAGGGCATCCGCA
Organism: Hippocampus kuda; assembly: GCA_901007745.1. NCBI lineage: Eukaryota > Metazoa > Chordata > Actinopteri > Syngnathiformes > Syngnathidae > Hippocampus > Hippocampus kuda. The sequence goes on from CAAKHF010008372.1 coordinate 6,115, forward strand.
TTGAGTTTGTTGGACAGATCGGTGAGCATGATATAGTAATTTACCTGGTTGCGCCGCTCACCCTTCAAAAAAAAATGGTAGGGTCTTTTCTTATGACCAGAGAATGTGGCCTGTATAAATAGATAGACAAATGTATCGCTTTTGTTTTTCAACCTCCTAGTTCTCGATGCTTTACAAAACATCTCAGTCTGTAAATCAAATGCATTTGATCGCTACTTACTCGAGCTTGATGATGATATCTTATGTAATGTAAACTATATCGTCAGGACGATAGAAAAGTTTCTATCATGCCCCACTGCCCCATTGTCTCTCATCCTCTTTTAGGTGAATATTTACATTTCTTATGACGCAAACTGCCAATAATAAGACCATTAGAAGTTGCTTGATGTGATGGAGGCAGCTTTCACCTGCTGTGCTTGTTCCAGACAGCCGCCTCCAGGTGGCAGACTGAGCAACAATCCAGAGAAATATTAATCATAGTAGTCATTCATGTACATGACAAACTTAGAGTGCAAAATTTAAACCAAACTACACAGAACTTGAAATAAGTGCCTTTGCATAGCAATTTACATATCTAAATTAGCATTTTGTGCCTCATCAAAACACAGTGAATGGCAAAACTAGGCATTGATGGATTTGCAAGTTTCCTGATAATTGAACAGTGGGGACGGTCCCCTGGGCCGAACATGTGCTCCTTTTTTGATTTCAGAGCTGTTCTCGGACAAAAGCAACACCCACGAGTTTGTGGATCTGGTGAAAGAGTTAGCATTGCCGGGAGAGCTCACGCAGAACCGAAGCTACGACTTTGAGTTCATGCAGGTGGAGAAGCCCTATGAGTCGTACACGGGCGCTAACGTCAGACTAAGGTCATGTCATGGCACCATTAAGAGAATTGTTTTTTTCCTGAGCTGTCATATAAAAGTCATCAAACAAAGCGGATGATTAATGGAGCTTTTCCTTTGCGTTCCTGTAGGTATTTTCTCAGGGTGACAATAGTTCGTCGACTGTCAGATCTAGTGAAGGAGTACGAGCTGATTGTCCACCAGCTGGCCACCTACCCAGACGTCAACAACTCTATCAAGATGGAAGTCGGCATCGAGGACTGCCTTCACATCGAGTTTGAATACAATAAATCCAAGTAAGACGAGCGCCACTGTAACCACTTTTTTAAAATTTTTTTTATAAATATCCCCATTCGAATGTGTCTTATTGCTAGGTACCACTTAAAGGATGTCATTGTCGGGAAGATTTACTTTTTGCTGGTCAGGATCAAGATCCAGCACATGGAGCTGCAGCTCATTAAGAAGGAGATAACAGGCATAGGTGAGCATTCAATGTTCATATTAAAGTAAAGCTTTTTTTTTTGCGTGTGCCAGTTTCTTTGTTTCATGAAAAGTCTAACAACAAAGTGACATGGAGACCTCCATGTCAATGCTGACATTCTTTCATTTTGTTGTCTCCTGTCCAAGTGTGCATAATGTGCTTGTTTACCCTTGTAGGGCCCAGTACGACCACGGAGACGGATACAGTTGCAAAGTATGAGATCATGGATGGCGCACCAGTTAAAGGAGAATCCATCCCCATCAGACTCTTTCTGGCAGGTAACTTCACTCTTCCCTTTGCTCATTTCTTGATCCACAAGAGATGGAAGGAGGTGGAAAAAAAAAGCAACATTCAACCCCCAGCCTCCAATATATGCCCAAAAGCTGAAAATGTTGTTAAACATGACTTAATATTTTAATTAAAATAAAATCTGTTTGTAAACATAATGACAGTTCAGATTGGAGAAGAAATATACGTCTGAGTGACTAGTGAGTATTGATAGAGCATGGGGAAAATTAATAATACTTTCCTTTGGATGATTTTTACACTTTAAAAAAAGAAGGTACGAAGACTAGATGGCAGAAAATAAAATGTTTTGTCCACAAGAATATTTTCCTAATCATTGTCTTGACACTTCAAGAAAAAGATGGATGATGGAACATATACTGCAAGAAACAAGCATACAGATTTGCTTTTTAAAATTTTTATGTTTTTATTTTAATCTGTGATGAATGGGGTCTGATGAGTTAACGTATTACAGATCCCGCAACCTGCTTTAGACACAGAACCATGTGAGATAAGATATGAGGAGGGTACATGGCTACACAGCATCCACATGAATCTGCTTTGCAAAGCAGATTTCTGCCTATTTGCTTTCGACCATCTGAGCTGTCCATATTTAGCCACCCTGAATCAACAGCGCCATCTTCTGGCTGCAATCACTTTTGTCTCCAGTACGAGATACCAACGTAGTCTTCGTGGTGAAGGCTATCAAGTGATTTCTCACATTTGCAGGAGTATGAAATGGATAGTGCGGTCTCATTGTCAACCATGAGTGCACAGCTGTCGATGGCAAAAGAAAGAGGTAAACAGAAATAAAAAAAATTGGATGTGACAGTCACCGTGTGGAGATGGGCTTTGCGTTGGCTTGTCGTTGAGTGGAAAAAACAGAATACTGACCTGATATATTCCAGCCAACAGAGGCTTTTAATGTTAATATATTTTCACAACTCATAGTTGTGTGGAGACATAAGAAAGATGCTCCCTTTCCCAGGTCTTAGAAGTTGTATTTGATTGACAATTGACAGTTAGGTGTACGTGGTTTCCGCTTATTCAGGATTTGTCAGCATTTTCAAGCTTCATTTTATATTCTTGCTGATTTTTTTTCCCTCCCCCATTCAAACATTCTAATTTGGCTGGGTAGTAATCAACACTCTTTTCTACATTCTCTATTTTTTTTTTTTTATACGGGTCTTAACAATGTACACTATGAGCTTTTGCCTTTCATTTGACCAGGGTACGACTTGACAGCCACCATGCGGGACGTCAACAAGAAGTTCTCTGTACGCTACTTCCTGAATCTAGTGTTGGTGGATGAAGAAGATAGAAGATACTTTAAGCAGCAGGTAAATCATCTGCACACAGCTTTTTCATCTGTTCTCAGTTCTCGCTCATAGCAATGCATTTGTCTGCGTCCTTAGGAGATCGTTTTGTGGAGGAAAGCCCCAGAGAAGATGAGAAAACGAAACTTCCTCCAGCGCTATGAGTCTCCTGATTCCCAAACTCAGCCTGTTAATGCGGAGCAGCCCGAGATGTGAGGGCGAGTGAGGCCATGAACTGAAAATACGCACATGCACACACACACACACACACACACGCACGCACACAACCGGGCTTCACTGCTGAGCAGTCAAGACATGTGATAGCTGCCCCACTGTCTGCTTGAACTTGACATGAACACACACTCAATGACATCTCCGTCACCTCAGCTACACACGTGAGCTGTCCTTCTGCCAGCATGCAGTACCATCGCACTCTTATTTGGACGCACGAGCACATGTTCTGCCGAATGCCTGACGACACGCTGACATGACAAGGACAAAGAAGACGGCAACCGCTTACGCCTTCTTTGCTAACAGGATTTCATTCACTTGCATTATCTGGTGTGGAACCAGCCACTACTACGCAATGCTGTTTTTCCAGTCTGATGGACACACACATAAACTGTGCTTTATTTCAATTTGTCACCCACCGTGGACACTACGGCACTCGGTGAGCCATCTTGTAGGGTGACATTGTCACCAGTAAGCATATCTTGTCAAAAGTTGCTCTTACTTCGGAACTGAGAAGCAAATGCCCATCATTGGTTTTTAATCATGTAATTTGTTTCCAGTTTCATCAAGAGTTTTCAGCTTGTAAACCTGAATGTTCTTCCTGATGACGCTACTTTATAGATACAATACATTTCAAGGTTTAAAGGTATTTCACATGGTTTACACAGTTTTGGGTCGCTGTCAGGAATTACGTCAAGAGTTTTACGGCAGAGTATCCACTGATTCTAAAGTCTCTGAGCAATTTGTTGGACTTCTTTGGTCTGCATCTGCTCTCACCTAGACATACCTGGCAGTTTTTATTTGCGTGTGGGCCTAATGTTTTCGGTTAATACCATTCAATGTAATCTGCTCAAGTCTGTTGTTGCAGTCCTCGAAAAATTCAGCACTGTATTTCACTGTGATACTTTCATTTAAACGGTTGTACGATGTCAGCAAACCCATTTGATGGGGAATTAGCACATAAGCTCCGTGTTGCACAAAGGTGCAAAAATGTCCACTTTATCTGCAACAGTAAACTCAGTTGCCATTTATATACTGTATTGCATAATGATTTAATTGGAATTTTGTGTTTGTCGCATGTGCAAAGTCACAACTCCATGAGTTTCATAAACTTATTTGTCTCTCCACTCACCAGTTGAATATGGCTCTTATTCTCAAGTTTTGAGAACCATTTATGTCAGATTTTCTTGCTGCCATACTCCCATTTATTTATTTCTAATCAGGTGATAAGGTTATCCTTTAAATACCTGCAGAGATAAAGAAAACACTGTCCTCCCCTATTTGCATGGTGTCTTACAACAACAAACCATAAGAACAGTATGTGCGTATGTACAGAATTAATCCCTTAAAAACTGAAATCATAAATAAAGCAAATTTATATTGACAGTTACATGGCGTCATTTATTGTAGGTAAAGAGAAAATTGTTAGTATCAAAAGTATACACTGATTATTTGGATCAATAATCCCTTTGCATGTAATTTTATTTGGAATCGTGAGCGATACATACGTTTTAAGAAACATAGGGTGATTGAAATATACAAATTGACTACACAAAAATTCACCCACTTGAAAATAACATGCTGTTTTAAAATTCGTACTTGCTACACAACGAGCTCGATTGCGTAAAGTCCCGCCTTCTTTTGGAGAGCCGTAATGGTAATCCGATTGGCTGTGCTGAAATATACATAAACTACTTTACGGGATGTGGCCAGATATGCCTGTTTATAAATCACTACTTATTTGTAACTTGTACAATATACAGCCATTTATTCATATACACACATCTAAAGTAAATCTGCTGTAAACATTAAGTAATTTTTCTTCGAAAATATTTAGGTAAACTTAATTAATTATCTGCTTTTGACACAGGCATATTTGTAGACATCTACGCGTAGACCGGTCCTGTCCCACGATGGTGCATAGTAGGAAGAGAAATGTGTCCTCTAGTCAAGTTAGTGTTGTGTTTTCATTCTTTTAGACCTATGGCGTCAGGTATACGTCGTGTTTTTGTACTATAAACTAGAGGGGGAAAACGATGTCAGTAAACCGATGTTTGTTTTTGTTTTCTCGGCTTCGGTGCCATGTTAATAATACTCGAACAGCCCACCTGGCTAGAAGTAGCTGTCATGCGTATTTGGGGTCTGTTTCGTCGCATAGAGAGCACCCGATGTGTGCCGTGGTTAGCAGCAGGAATTCTTCTTCATCATCCAAACCTCCGGACACGTCGCTCTTTGTCCCTCTTACGCTGAAGACTGACCTGTCTGATGAGGGGAGTGTGGGAGCCGAGCTGACCCAGCGTCTGGATAAAAGTCAGTAAACCCAAGCGGAATTCGATTAATGCTGCTCTTGTCGCCCAGGAGTGGGCAAACTTTTGAACTCAAGTTCCACAATTGAATTTTAAAATGACAACTGATGTAAAATAGTAACAAAGTTTCCTAAAGTAGTAATTCATTCTCATGTGTTGATTTTAATTATCAATGCATTAATTCAACTTAAATTATTAATCATTTAATTAAATAAAATGTCTTAATGTATTTTTTTTGTTTAACAAATATTTTTATTTTATTATTTACAATAAATAGACCAATTATTTTATCAAAGAAGCATGCACGATTTGTTTATTCTATTTTTAAAAAGTGTAAAATAATTGTGGATGTTTTCATTTATATCACTGATTATTAGTATTGCAGTTATATCTAGTTTTTATTTATTTTATTATTTACAATGGGCCAATAAACCAATATTTATTAAATGAATAAAGAAAAAATATATTTTCATTAACCATATTTAGGGAAAAATAGGCAACAAAGATTGTGTGACTCCTGTTAATATTAATGCTCGGTGAGCCATACCTAGCTTTGGCATGGGGACTGTATTAGCCATAGAATACATTGCCTCAACTATTTAAAAAAGCATATTTATTCTCTGTGTTCTCCTTTTTAGATGAACTTTTGAAAATTGCGAACCGATTTTACAAGAGGAAAGAGATGCAGAAGCTGGCTGCAGATAACGGACTGGATGGTGAGAATAATAATTTAAAAAAAGACCCCTTTATCAGCTTGGACTTCAGCTTTTCTGATGATGCTGGCAAATTTCAAAATGCATCCTCGATTGTTTCCTTGTCTAGTTGCCGCAGCAACAACCTCCCCACTTCGGGGACCACCTTTCCATGGTGTCGGGCAAATCGAAAATTTCTCCCACCCCAGACCACTACTGTTGTTTGTGTGCACGCTTTGCTCTCTGAAATGTGTCTCTGTGCTCATGCAGCACGGCTCTTCCACCAGGCCTTTATCAACTTCAGGAAATATATCCTGGAGGTGACATCATTACCTGCCGATCTGCACATCATTCTCAGCGACATTTGCTGCGGAGCAGGTCTGTCCCAAAATGTGTACATCTAGGAAATGGAAGGAAGGAATGGAAAAAGTTCTACTGGATTCTTTTTTTTAATTTTGATGTTAAGGTCACATCGATGACATCTACCCATACTTTATGCGACACGCCAAGCAGATCTTTCCCATGCTTGACTGTATGGACGACCTGAGGAAGATCTCTGACCTCAGAGTTCCTGCCAACTGGTAAACATACACCATACACACGGTGATTCATATTCTAGGGAGGTTTTAAGTTGAAGTGTAAGCTATAATCATAAAAAAAAAAAATCATCAAAAGTTTCACTATTTTTAATTGTTCTTCTAAATGATATTTTCCTCTCTTAAAATTTGTTTTGCTGTATGTGTGTGTGCGCTCTTTAGGTATCCTGAGGCCCGTGCCATCCAGAGGAAGGTGATCTTCCACGCCGGCCCCACCAACAGCGGCAAAACCTACCACGCCATCCAACGCTACCTGGCTGCAAAGTCAGGGGTCTACTGCGGGCCCCTCAAACTTCTCGCCCACGAAATCTTTGAGAAAAGCAACCAGGCCGTACGTACTGTAACTTCCTCTGTCCCTCACATCCGTGTATTGTATGCCCGCTCTCTATATTTGTTAATGGTCTATTTTCAGGGTGTCCCATGCGACCTGGTAACCGGCGAGGAGAGGACGATTGTGGACACTGAAGGACGAGTGTCTGGTCATGTAGCCTGCACCATCGAGATGTGCAGCGTCACAACGCCATGTGAGTGTGTAACCTTTGTGTGCAGTACCACCTGACACGCAGTTCTGGATGAACAGTTAATTGAATTGCTAGAGACTGCATCCGGGCTCATTTAAAATAGAATAGAATAGAATTGCTGGTCATCAAGAGAACCATTTCCTCTCAAAATGGGATTTGTATTTCCTGAACAAATTTCTCCTGACCACATCACATTGTCTAAAGTTGTTTTGTTTTGTATACCAATCTTTTATAGACGAAGTGGCTGTGATTGATGAAATTCAAATGATCAGAGATTCTTCGCGGGGCTGGGCTTGGACCAGAGCTCTGCTGGGTTTGTCTCACTCGCACGCACAGACACACGCACACAGGCACACATGAATAAAAACACACTGGAGAGCATGAAATCACATACACAAAAGCGCACATTGTGAAAACACACCCAGAAAGCACACACAAGCACAAAAAAAAAAAAACTGCATGAGAACCTGACCCAGCTTGTGCATTCTGCATTCATTCACTTAACAAAATCTTAACATTACTCTCAGACACGTGAGGCACATGTGCACAAAAAAATACAAGCATTAAAAAACATGCACACAAAAAACACACACAAGCACAAAACACACATTAATAATCCTGAACTACCCTGTGCATTATTTCAGTGAACAATATGTCAATTTTACTCACGCTCACGCACAAAAATACCCTGACATGAAAACACAGCCTTGAACCACCCTGTGCATAATTTAGTTCACAAAATATTAAAGATTACTCACATGCGCACGCAAAAGCTGTCACGTGTGAAAACACCCACACACACAATGTTATTTTTGTGTTTTTACAATATTCTGTGCTACAGGAATTGTTTACCCCAAGCCCCCACATTTAGTTAAAAAGTGATGTGTGTGTGTGTGTGTTTGTGCGTGTGCGTGTCTATCACGCGTGCACAGGTCTCTGCGCGGAGGAGATTCATGTGTGTGGGGAACCTGCAGCCATTGACTTTGTCAGAGAACTGATGTACACCACTGGAGAGGAGGTGGAGGTTAGTTACATTATTCTCCATGGATGACGCGTGGCATGCATTCACTGGACATCTTCAAACATCTAACAAGAGCCAATAAAAGGTGTATCAAAATTCAGGAAAAAAAAAAGTGTCTTTGAACACATCTTTTGTGACCATATTTTGCATTGGTTTTCTTTGGACAGAGCAGTTCTACCTAATCAAGTGTCTCTGACTCTGTCCAGGTCCACACCTACCAGCGTCTAACGCCATTCTCCATCCTGGACAGCGCTGTGGAGTCTCTGGACAACCTAAGAGCAGGGGATTGCATCGTGTGCTTCAGTAAAAATGACATCTATTCCATAAGCAGACAGATTGAAGCCAGAGGGCTGGAATGTGCTGTCATTTATGGAAGTTTACCACCAGGTAATCACACCTGTGTGAGAGAGTTTGCTTTATCCCACAATGCGCAGACAAGAAAATGTTTTTCATGTAAAGTTAGAACACAGTTTTGAGAAGATTGAGACCATTTTTTTTTCAGGTACCAAACTGTCCCAGGCCAAGAAGTTCAATGACCCCGATGACCCCTGCAAAATTTTGGTTGCAACAGATGCGATTGGGATGGGCCTTAATTTGTAAGTGCTAGCATATACACGCACACACACACACACACACACACACACACACACACACATAATTTTCCCAGTTTTTTTTACCTTCTAAAATTGCTTAATGAAGAAGGATGTATTCATTATGGATTTTTTTTTATTGTTTATCTCGTCAAATAATTGATTGGCAAATTTATTAAAATAATGTAAACAATTCATTCATTCAACATTCATATTAAGTTATTGGTTAATTATAGCTTAATTGTAAACCAAATTTATTAGTCAATTAAAATTAGTTATTATTCAAAAACTGTTCCACACTGAAATTTTTTTACACTGTTTTTGCAAATGACTTTTAATTTTGAAAACCAGAGAGCCCCCGTGGGCTGATTAGTTATTAGCTATGAGTTTATATTTCCCATTTTCCAGCAGAGTCAATGTTTTATGGGGGCAGTAAAATCTGGGGGAATTTGTTTCATTGGTGATTTGTATGGCATTGATGACCTCGTTTTGGATGTTTGTTTTTACAGAAATTGTGATTGATTGACTGATTGATCAAATTTAGTTTATTCCAAATATCTATCAATTCTGTCAATATTTAATTTAAAAAAAAGATCATTAACTTATATTACCCTCACCATCCATGTTTTTGTCGGAAGTGTAGCCTGGTTTCATGGGCGTGGCCATCTTGGAAATGAGACCCGGGGCCCATTGTTGCCCTGAATCAGGGAAAGTGCCGAGTGCAATAATGGACGGCTTCTTATGTCAAAATTGGAACTAAAGCTTGATTTAGACGTGTATTCATCTGAAGAATATTCTCTCTGTTCATTTCTACACACAACTTAAAAATAAACCGCAGTTCTCAACGGCTCAATTGTTTTCTTCTCTTCAGGAGCATCAAACGCATTATCTTCAACAGTCTCGTGAAGCCTAACGTCAATGAAAAAGGGGAGAAGCAGATGGAGACCATCAGCACATCACAGGCTCTCCAGATCGCTGGGCGAGCTGGAAGGTCCCTCATTTATATATTTGTTGTTCTTTCTTTCTTTCTTTTTTCTTGTATGCATCTGTCAGATTATACCTGCGTTTTCTGCATCGCAATCTCCTCCAGGTTCTCCTCCAAGTTCAAAGAGGGAGAGGTTACCACCATGCACAGAGATGATCTTCCAGTGCTTAAGAATATACTTAGTCACACGGTGGAGCCCATAGAGGTGCTCAATGCTTCTGTTGTCGTATGCTGTCTAGAGAGATGATCAGTAGTTTTATTTTAGCTCCCACAATAAAGAGGCCATAAAATGTGTTTGTGTTTCTTCTCAGACTGCGGGTCTTCATCCCACTGCAGAGCAGATTGAGATGTTTGCTTATCATCTACCTGATGCGACTCTCTCTAACCTTATTGTGAGTAAGCACAATTGGAGTATGTTTTTTTTTGATGATCAGATTTTTGGGGGGAAATTGTATCTTTTTTTTTCCCCCCCAGGACATTTTTGTGAGCCTCTCCCAGGTGGACGGCCTCTATTTTGTCTGCAACATTGACGACTTTAAATTCCTGGCTGACATGATTCAACACATCCCGCTCAACCTGAGGTCACGCTATGTTTTCTGCACAGCTCCCATCAACAAAAAGCAGCCTTTCGTGTGCACGTCTTTCTTAAAGGTGAGCAGGGACGATGGACACTTCTGGTTTATGGTGAATTTGCCGATTTGAGGCTGAATACGGTAACACAATCGCCTCGTAAAACTAAAATCTGTGATGCTGATGAACTCCTGAAGCACTATTATGTTCACCAAAATATATTCAATAACATGGTTACACACACACACATTCATTTTAATCCCCTAATGAGTTATTGTGAAACATTCTTAGCTCTGTGTGAATGGCAATATTTTATTTTTTTGAAGAGAGACAAAAAGAGACAACTATAATTTCAAAACTTGTCATCCAATGTCACACACTTGTAGGTGAGTCGTGCATTCACTGCTCTGATTCTCCTTCCTGTTTCTCTTCTAGTTCGCCCGTCAATTCAGCCGAGACGAACCCTTGACCTTTGACTGGGTCTGCCGCCATGTTAACTGGCCTCTGGCCCCGCCCAAAAACATAAAAGACCTGGTTCACCTGGAGGCCGTTCACGACGTGTTGGATCTTTACCTCTGGTTAAGGTATTTTAGTGAATGACGGCGTTAAAATTTCAACTAATTATCAGCATCACTGACGTTTTAACTGCTTCAATCTGCTAGAAATCGTAAGTGTACAAGAGCTACCTGGCTGCTGAGTTTTTCTTGTAGATGGAGTAATAAGGGGCAGCATGGCTCAAGCGGTAGAGTGGTGGTTTCGATTATCAGCCCTTGTGACCTGGTGAGGTGTCCTGCAGCAAAATATTGAACCTCATTCTGTCATCAGTATGTGAATGAGGAAATAGTGTTTAAGCGCTTTGAGAAGCGTGTTGGTAGAAAGGCGCAATAATGTACACATGAAAGCCCATTTACCATTTAAAATATGAACACAAAACCATGTAATGTATTTTATATAATATCTAAATAGGGATAGGGACCAAGGTTGACCGCAAATATCGAATTTCTGTTAACAACAACAACAACAAAACGCTCTCTGTGTTTTTTCTGTCTTTTTAAAAATATTATCAAAAATAAATTTACCCAAAACTATGATCCCAAAACAGTTAAATAGCTTACAAATCTAATGAAAATCGATTCGCTGAACTACTGGCCAGCCAATTATGCTAAATTATTTTATTAACATTATGATTATGTTGTTACATTCTTATATTTGGCCACATTTCCTTTATCATGCTAACCTTCTGCGTTGTTTCCTGTCTAGTTACCGTTTCATGGACATGTTTCCCGATACGGCCTTCGTCCGAGAAATTCAACGGGAACTGGACACCACCATCCAAGAGGGTGTTCGCAATATCACGCGTCTCATCCGAGCCACAGACCCGGCTATCACCGGCCCGCTCCAGATTCAGAAAAATACCGGACAAACGGACACTACTAACAGCAACTCATCAGGACGCAGAAGGAATCCGAGCACTCCCAGACGCTCGGGACAGGCCCTGGGCAGCTCACTCGCTAACCGCCTGGTGCAAGATGGACTCTTGACCACAGAAATGCTACAACAGTTGCAGAGGGAGTGGTCTAAAGGACAGAGGAAGGAATCCACCAATCAGAGTTCACCGGATGCTAAAAATTACAGTAATGGCAACCAAGACAATAAGAGGAAAAAGAGGAAATGAACCATCATGTAGGACATAATGTGGTCTGGACTTCGAGATGGACTCTTGACCTCAGACATGCTGCAACAGACACAGGGGGAGTGGTTTAAAGGACAGAGGAAGGAATCACATCTTGACTTCTTGGATTAAAAAAAAGTTCTCCGACCTGATAAAAACAGATATGTTAACCCTCTATTGGGTAAGAAACCTGTGAACCTCCACACACTTCATAATGTATTAACATCTGTACTCCCCTCGACCCCCCAATTAGTCAATGAACAATCGAAAATTATGCAATTATGGAATTATAATACAATATTTAGAAAAGTCACGAATGGGCTTGTTTTGTACGCAAATAAATGTATAGATTCCGAATTTTCAGTAGATAAGCCGTGATTGGTTGTTTCCTGAGCAACTGTGATGTCATTTTCAGTCGCCAGCAAGTGGCAAAATAGCCGCCCCCTGAGATGGACAAATCATATTCCACAAAAACAATATGAATCACAACTCTGTGTTTAGACTAGTGGGAGTGCATAGAACATATTTCAAAGGAAACTTTGGGGGTGACTTCCTCTTTAGTTTTATAGAAGTGGTTGACAAGAAAATAGTAAAGTCATTCCTGCCTATCAGTTTTTTGTTTGTTTGCTTTATGTGTAGCTGATTCACGACAATTTGTTTTGGCAACATCACTGTCGGAGAAATTCAGCCATTTGGGAATTCTGAATTCAAAATATCAACTTTAAAACCTTTCAAAATATGTGAAAAAAATTTCTTTGGAATTCAAACCAGTCAGGTTTGAACCTTACCAGTGATATTAATGGTAATAATTCCTTACCTTAGCTTATACACAGGGCTAATCAAGTTAATGATAAGTATTCCCATGATTTACTAATATCAAGAAGTGGTTAAGAGTTGAAACGGTGACCCAGTGTCCTGCAGTCGGCCATGTTGCAATCTGACTTTGGAAAGACTGCGTGCGACATGTGCTACAATACTGCTTGGCGCCAGCAGACCGTGTCGTTTCTGCAATAATGCGAAAGCTATTGTTGCTGTCATGCAGCTTGACTGTGGGTCAACAATGGCAAACGGGCTTCAGAAAAGAACTGGATTGCCCATTTGTGCATACCAACTGCATTCACAAAAGGTAAGCATTAATAAGATATCCTTTATTTGTCCCACACTGAGGAAATTTACAGTCTACAGCAGCAAGATTGTGGGTAGAAAGGAGAAAAAAACACTGTTCAATTAAGTGCAATATAAATACAAATATGGATAAGGCCGCAGTGCTATTTACAATTGTTTTTGACATCATTTAATTAATTTAATTTTTTATTCAGCAGCCTGACAGCAGTCGGTAGGTTTACACATATGTTCTGCTACCAAAGATTTTAACAAAAAAACGTAAATGCCCAGGGGGAAAAAAAAACTCGACACCATATTATAGCAAACCTCAGATACAGCACAGTACTGTGCAAATATGCCTCACAGTGGCTGTGAGGAGCATAGACGATGACTTCAGAGAAATTTGGCTGGTCACTTGGTAAGATTACACCTTGACATAATGGTCATGACAGTCATTTGACTCCACTCGGGGGGGGGGAACAATGTTGATGTAAAATATTTATGAGATGGCGGTTTTCACTGCGAAAAAAAAATGTGTGTGTGTGTGTAATGTATAATCATCATCAAAAAGACTACAATAGGTTTTTGTGATATAAAAAAGGAGACCAGAATAAAACATTGTAAAACTTTTACCTCCGTTAATCTGTCCAAAAAGAACTTTTCAAAGGGGGAGTAAAAATAAACAAATATTGTTGCACAAGTGTGCACACCCTCTAATAACCGGGATGTCGCTGTATTCAGAAAATACCGAATCACATTCAAACTCATGATAGTCGAAGTCAGCACACACCTGCCACCATTTCAAGTGCCTCTGATGACTCCCAAATCAATTTTAGATGTTCTAGTAGGCTTTTCTTACATTTTTAGGCCCTGCAGGGAAGCTTGAAGTTTTTGTGCTAAAATAGACTTATACTTGATACTGGTCATAATTCCCTCCACGTTTTCCCAATTCCCTGGATTTAAACTTGATATATTTTCAAACCAAACCTCAACACATCCTTGTATTGGCCATTCTTCACCGCCTAACCACAGCAGACCTACATACATAATTCAGAGGAATCCACAAACACCCGACAAATTGCCTCAAGTTTATCACAATGAGGCTAAACAAAAAAATTCTAATCAATTTGTCATGCATGTTTTTTCTTAAGTACTCTGTTAAATGCTAGATATTTGAATACTTGTGGAGTGCAAACTCATATTCTGTTTGCTCTATTTTGGTCCTTCTGCTTGATCTGACAGACTGGATCCATGCCCACTTAGTCACGTGTCTGTTTGCGTGGTGTACACAGGCAGACAAATCCAATCAAATCGAATGCTTTATGCAGTGCCTTGGATTAAAAGAGACCAATGTGAAAATCCTGGACTCAACTGATCAGATATGATACGAGAGCTTTGTCAAATCTGCACTCTGCAACATAGAGAATGAAAGACACCAACAGATTCGAGGAAGGCAGACAGAAGCACGGAGCGAGAAATTG
>CAAKHF010008374.1:0-11818 GCA_901007745.1 Hippocampus kuda
CCGTTTGGGACCAGGACGCACAAAGACAGACCTGATCCGCCAATCAATTAACTCATTCAGTACCAGCCAATTCTAGACCAAGTCTGAAAAGACGTTTAAAAACGTCTTTGGGAGTGAATGAGTTAAAGAAGAAGCAGTAAACAGAGTAATAGTAACAAATGAAAGCACCTGTGGCCTCCCCGAGACATATTTGGCGCAGTGTCGGATGAGGCGGATGGCTTCCATGCTGGTGTCGGGAAAGGCGGCGTTGCAGGCGAACTCCGACAGGCACTTGACGGCGTCCTGGAAGGAGTCGATGGTGGCCGCAAAGTGCTTCTCGAATACATTCGCTGGGGAAGGCGGAAAGACGTCAACTCCAAACGGGTACGCTCGGGCGAGGCGGAGACGCGCGGCGCTCGCCGGGACACTCACTGACGATGTGCCCCGTGGTCTGGAAGGCCAGCTCCACGATGCTCTCGTCCTGGTCGGACGCCGCCAGGTGGAAGACGGAGAAGATGTTCTTCCAGCCCGAGCGGATGTTGGCGGCCTGGGAGTTGACCATCTGCGCGATGCAGCGCACCACCATGTCCCTGATGGTCGGAGATCTGCAAAACACGCCACAGACGAGTCGTCGCATCGTTGGTGACGCCGCGACCCCGCCGTCATTGTCCACGCACCTGTTTTTCTTCATGATGTGCTCAAAGGGCCGCAGGAAGTCCTTCTGGAAGCGGAAGTTGGCCAGCTCGCCCTTCTCCAGGAACTTCATGGACAGCTGCCGGAGCGAGTCCACGGCAAAAATGGCCACGTCTTCATTGGAGTTGCAGCCCACCTAAAAAAACATTGAATGAGTTCACTCATTCATTACCAGCCAATTCTAGACCAAGTCTGAAAAGACGTTTAAAAACGTCTCTGGGAGTGAATGAGTTAAGAATCTAACTGCAATTTTTTTCCCCGCAATAAATTATCTGTTGTCCAATAAACAATATCAGATATACAGAAACATTTTAGTCTGACAGGTTCGCAAAAAAAAACTAAACAAAACAAAACAGGATTTTCCAATACCTTGTTGAAGTGGTCCCCGATGACCTCCCAGATCCTGGACCACTGCAGCCGGATGCGGCCCATGTTGTAGTAGGAGATCTCCACGATCTTCTGCAGGCTGAACATGCGCGGGTGCATGGGCGAGGCCAGCTCATCCATGGACACGGCGCAGAGCCAGCGCACAAAATCCACTGCGGGGATGACCCAAACAACGGTTACGGACGGCCACCATACAAAGGGGGCACGAACAAAAAGGACGCCGACGTACCGATCGCATGGCACGAGTAAACCGATTTTGCATTTCTACAAATAATATTGAGCATGTGATGTAATGCGATTTTTGACTTTGAGTGTGTATGGCTTTAAAAGGTGGTCTGGTGTGAGGGAGGCAGGAATCAGCCAATCAGAATGGAGAACTGGTGGGCTGTTGCTGGGTAAGCCAGGCAGAGTTTTTGCTTCTACTTTGTAATTCGTCAAATTATTTGAGACATTTGACTAATTGTGTTTGAAGATATCTAAAAAAAATATATCATAATGATAAATAATAAAACTGAATCCGATCTGCGGTGACTGTCCAGTCCTCGACTCACCTATCGCATTGCCGTCAAGTCTGGTCGAGCCTGTGAATATCCTAAAAAAAAATCAATCAATTGGTTTTGATGTAAATCATATTGATTGATGACAGTGATCAATGTCGAATTTTTCTGACCTGTCCACAGCCACCACCACACTCTGAGAGCTGGTCTCCCCGATGGACTCCTGGATGCTGGCGATCTGCTTACGGTCCACCGTGCCGCCAACTGCGCGGCGGCGGTAAATCAGTCAAGCGGCTTATTTCGACGGAGTTTCATTTTTGGTTTTTGGACTCGGGCGCCGACTTACCCAGGCCCAGGTACTCATCGTTGTTGGACTCTCTGGTGCTTGCCATGAAGCCCTCCTTGCCGCGCACCGTCCCCGAGATGTAGCGCGCCTTCACGCCCGTGCCGATGAGCTGCGCCAGCTCCAGCTGACTGATGCACTTCATGATCTGAGATTGCATTGAGGGAAACAAAAAAACCCCAAAACAGTTGATTGTCACCTCGATGTCCTCAAAAGCTAAAACAAAGCAAGCGTAATGCGTCCTTCTTCCAAAGGTTACAAGCCAATGTTTTAGAATATCATCAAGCTTCGAAACAGGGCGACCTCGTGCCAGGAGTTGCCGAGGTAGTTGCCGTCGGTGTGCGCCACGGTGATGAGCGTCTTGATGGTGTCGATGTTCTTCTGCTTCATTTCGGCAATGCCCGAGCTGGCCGTGAGCAGCGTGAACCTGGCCAGTGCTTGCACGTAGGCGTCCCTCTCCAGCTGTGAGGGGGTGGGGAGAAAGGTCAATGCTTTAAAATCCGCCCCCCAAAATATGATTGAGGACTTTCAAAGTACTGACATCATGTTTTGGAAAAAAAATATTTTGTTGCATTGTGCGCTCTATTAGCACTGGTTCATTTTTGTGTTTCTTTACTTTGCTTTGAAATCTGTTCAACTCAGCTTTTGAACTGCTTTTAAATGTTAATTTTTAACTCATTCAGTACCAGCCAATTCTTATTACTTGTACACAACAAATGAATCGATGACTAGTTTTGAAATCAGTTCAGTCAATTTTAATAGTTTGTTCAATTATTGTTCAAGTGAGTGTAAACTGGGTAACAAAATTATTGCGAAATTCCAACGTTATTTATTACACAACAATTTCACATTTCAGTCCAGATTTGAGCAAGTTGACACACGATTTGCTTTCGCGGCCCCATAAAATGACCCGGTGGGCGGGATATAGCCCCCGGGCCTTGAGTTTGACACCTGTGGTCTAAACAACTTCCATTTCTTTTTAAGCACTCTGTCAAATTTGGGGATTCGTCAACTCAACTATTTGACTTCATTTCTACATTTTGCGCGTCTTTTGTAAGCTCAACCTGTATGGAGAAGATGCACGCTATCCTGATGGCGCAGCGGATCCCTTCCAGACACAGCGATGCCACCTCGGTGTCGTCGCAGTCCTGCAGGCCCACGCTGAAGGCGGCCAGGAAGGGCGTCCACGCCAGCTAAAGGCGCAAACAACAAGCAGGAAGTGAGCGCAGGCGCGCGGAGCCGACGGCGGGGCGTCCGCCGGCGTTACCTTGAACATGGGCCGCACGTGCTCCAGGTGGGTGGCGCTGGTGAAGGGCGCCTGCACGTGGCTGACGGCCTCCATCAGAGCTTTGGCCGTCTTGGCCATCTGCTCCATTTCCACGTTGTACAGCAGACGGCGCTGCTTCTCGCTGGCCACGCCTGGAGGAGGAGAATACGGTCACGTTCCCGAGATCGCGTAGGAAAGGAAGTGGCGAGTCATTTGTTCAAGTGCCACAGAACATGTATATTCATACACATTTTATTTGAACACATGAATTAGCCAATTTGATGCTTTAATAACATTCACACGAAAAACAGAATATTCATCAGATGTCTGGCGGGTACACCTTGTTTCTAGTTTTCTGAGTGATCGACGCACTCACTCTGTTTGCTGGACTTCATGGTAAGCTCCTTAGTCTCCTTCATGGCGATCTTCTTGCCCGCAATCTCGTCGTAGATGGCCGACAGGTACTCCTCGGGCAGGTCCTTGCTGTCGTTGATGCCGCGATTCATCTTGATGTATTGCTCCTTGCTCATTTTGTTCTTCACCTTGATGGGAACAAGAAGAAAAAAAAAAAAAAGATTTTGCGACTCCTGGTCCAAATCTACTCGAGATGGTGAACGTACTTGCGGGCTGTGAAGATCCGTTGTCAACATAATGATGGAGTAGGCGAGCACGTAGGCGGTGTCTGCGCTGGCAAAGAGGGTTTGCCTGCGAATAAAACGTATTTTCCGACAGTGAGCTGCTTGATGCCGTCATCGAGAGCAGAGCACAACTTTGCCCCGACTCACCCCTGATTGCACTCCAGGTATCTGGCGGCAAACTTCTCCATCAGCCGGTCGATCTTCTGGGCCTCGCCGGGTAGCCGGAAGCCCTCGAGGAACATCCTCAGCGCCGACACAAAGTCTTTGCCCTGGAAGTCCATTTGATCCACGTAGGCGTACATCACCTCCTTATTGAAGCGCTCGTTCTCGCCGAGGAACTCCCCCACTTGAGTCTGAGGGAGCGCAAGCAGCCGGGTAAACGCGGGAGGGAGGTCGCGTGAGCGGGATTGTGAAAAGTCAGGACTCGCTGGTCCAGTTGGGCCTCACCGAATCAAGGCGCTCCTCTTGGTGCAGGAACTGAGCCAGGTCCTCTGGGGTTGTACCCAGCATTCCTTGCTCTTGAAGGTACTGGATGCCCCGCTTTGGTTTCTTGTTGAACCTACAGGACGGTGGATATTTCAAAACAAACAATGATCGGCGGCAGCACAAAAGCGGGGATGGTCAAAGCAGAGACTGAAACGCACAGGTCGATGCCCTGCTCGATGATCTCCTTCTGCTGCTTGAGGACCTCAAACTGCTCGGGGTTGTCCGTGCCCGACATCTGCGTGCTGTAGCTACCGATGCCCGACGAGGCGGTGGAGTCCAGCGAATTGATGCTGCCGTAGCGGTTGATGGTCTCGGGGGCCCGCGTCTCGCTGCTCTCCTGCTCCAATGGCTTCTCTTGGCCTGGGGAGAAGGAGTGAGCGCGTACGAAGGCCAGTGAGGTCTCGACTCGTCGTTGGATTACAAACAAGGCAAAGTTAGGGCTATTGTTGGAGGGTGCTAACTAAAACTAGCATACAGGGAGACTAAACAAGAAGATAGCACAATGCTTTTGTGACAAAAATATGATCAAGATACAGTGAAACTCAAGTTGACATGACAAGGGGACAGACACGAGCTAAATTTAGATTTAAGACAATTATTTTGCTTCACAATATTCCACTGCGTTAATTGTAACTATTGTGAGAGCAGACACAAGAGCCGTAACCCAGCACGGCGTTGGCGTGACGGAAACTCTTTAAAACATTCAAGACGGTGTCGTCACGGCAATGCGAGCTGCCATTTTGCTCACCATCCGAATGTTTCTCTCATTACAAAAAGCACAGACATGCCACTCAAGCTATCCCATTCAGTCGAACAAGCACTTATGCTAACGCTACCGTTACCTGCTTTGGCTTTACAGTCATGCCCAAAGGGGGAGAAAATAAAACACAGTTACAAAAAGAGGGGTGGTGGTGGGTGGGGGGGGGGGTAAAAAAAAGAAAACTGGCTCCTAGTCAGCTGACACGATCACATATTTTGCTGCTACACACGCTAATGGGTTCGCTGTTTAGCCTCGACAGCTTAGCCAGAGGCTGCTCGACATAGTATGCTTTCAGAGCTTATGGAACACACTTGTTCTTTTGTTTGACTTCCACCGTTGGCAAACAACAAAAGCAGAAGCCAACAAAGAGTCGCACTATGTTGTTGTACAATGACATGGATTACATTCACACAAGGCTACGCTGCCATTAAAAATTCAGAAGCTTGAGACCAATGCCGCATTTTCAATTTTTTTGTTCGTTGTATTTATTTACTTAACCAGGTAAGGCAAATTGAGTTATCTGGAATGCTGACTTGGCTGCAGACAGCAGAATACGACAAAAACAAACTGTCAAAAATTCATTTATTTAGTTCAAAGGAGCCTAATCCATCTAAGAAAACCTTTTTTTCAATTACACATTTTATTTTTGACTTCGAGCGTTGTTGACTGCACTTATTTTTTTTCTGGGACTGGGTGAAGAAAAATCTTGGCCGACTGTGGTGTGATCATTAAGTCAGGAAAGTTAAAAAATAAAATAAAATAATGGCAGCATTGGATTTCTATGGAAATGTGTGACAATAAAACATGATGGACCTTCGGATCGTTACAAGCACATCGTGATTTTCTCAAAGTGTTTGTCACATTAATTCTACAACAAAGAGAGAGAAAACATGACGGTGATTATTTAAATTTAGAAGAAGCGATGACTCGAGCGCAGACACATCCATACATGGTATGCACACACACTACTAAATACCACTACTACTAGTAATAGTTCAACAGCAAATACTAAAAAAGTGTGAAAATAGTTTGTCAAGTTTGTCAAATGTGAAACTGTTACACTGGTGATTTGTTGTAAACACTTTTTTTTTTTTACCCTCAAAAGCACACCCAGGTGACATGTTGACGTCTCGGCACTTACCAAGGCTGGTCTGGGAGTTTGGGTTGACATACTGGTCCTTGCTCCACTCCACCATACATTTCAAAATGGACACCAGGCATTCGAGGCCTTTCTTTCTTAAGGTCAGCTCCTGTGGACGCCGTCAAATTTTGACCGTCAAAATTGAGCGCTAATTGCGCACCAAATATTTCCGGGGAGCGGTGATGATCACCTGCGGGGGTGTCGTGCCCAGCTCGTGGCCGCCACGTCCCTGCGCTATTTTGGAGAGGTCGTTGACGAGCCGCTCGAAGATGTTGGCGGCGTTCAAGTCGCAGTCGTAGTTGACGTAAATGTCCACCACGCTCTGAGCGTCTGATGGACAAAAAGAAGAAGCGTCACAAATGCACCACTGCCGTTTGTGCCGTGATGTCTACATCTAAAAACATTTTTAAAAGGCACTTATTTTTCAATGCCATGTTTGTTTATGTGCTTGCAGTTTGCACTACAATATTTTGCAACGGGGGCAAAATGTTGGCGAGAAAAAAAAAAAAGAAAAAAAACAAGGATGAAGAAAAAATGAATTACAATGGAAATGTTATATTTTTAAAACATGTAATTGCATGACAAAATATTACAAAAATTCCAAGTATTGCAAGATTAAAAAATAAATAAAAATATGACCAAGAAAATAGTTGTCATGTCACTACAATTTTTTCCCCCCAAAAAGTGTCACTGCTCCAAGAATAAACAACAGGGAGTGTCTCTAAAGAAATGTCGGGATGCAAACCTGCACATATTCTGGTGAGGGTTTGGATGACCATCCACTTGTGGTCGAAGGAGCTTGTGGACGTCTCCAGGATGTAGAGGAAAATCTCCTTGAAGAAAACCTGGACAACAACGCAGGCATCATCATCATCATCATCATCATCGTGGTCCCATCACCTCTTCCAGTGGGTTTCGCCGGCGCCGTTCCTCACCTCGATTTGCATCTTGAGGTGCGTCTTAAAGTGCGACAGGAGCGTGAGGAAGATGGACAGCGACAGCTCAAAGACCTCGGGCACGGACGACACGCCGTTCTTGGAGAGCGCCACGCACAGGTACTGCTTGATGGCATTGATGAACATCTCATTGGTCTTGAAGATGGGCCCGGCATTCTGCAGGATGGACAGCAGCAGCTGCAGCGACAGCACTTTGGACCGCAGCTCGTGAGACCTGAACGCACGGGCGGCACACTTAGCAAAATAGCCCAATTATTTCCACATATTGTTTATTTGTCATCAGCGCTGTGTGTGATGTAATAATTTTTGTAATCATGTGCAAATTCCTGACAAATATCCTTTTGCAATTCCATGACAAAATTTTGTTCAAGATAGCCGGTGGAATTCAATTTTCAGAGCACTTCACCTATAACGTCTCGCTGGGGCAAGGGGGGGAGGGGCTACATGGATTAACCAATCAGCAGTTAGTTGTGTTGAAATTAAGAAATGATTCATGCAATGTCTCCTCCGGATGATTTCGTGAGTCATGCTTGCTGTGGCCGGAGCACAAAAAGCCATTTTTAAACGCGTGACTCACGTCTACCGTACGAGGCCAACTTACTTGGGATCAGGCGGTCCGTCTGACAGAGGTTTCATGGACAGCTTGCAGAGCGAGCGAAAGACAAGGAAGGCGTCTTTCTGGAGGATGTGCGAGAACTTGGCGCCCGGCGGATGACCCGGCGTCGCTCCTGATTCCTAACGGAGGAAAAGAAACAAATGGTTTTTTTTTAATTATCTTTTTTTTTTTGCCCATTTTAGTCAACATTTTTGTATTCTTTTTTTGGCAAATTTTCCCGATATTTTTTAATGCTTTCTGTTAATTTTCATAAGCTCCAAAAAAGTCTTTAATTATCTTATTTTTTTCGCCCCCAAATATTTTTGTATTTTTTTTGGCAACTTTTCCCAATATTTTTTAATGCTTTCTGTTAATTTTCATAAGCTCCAAAAAAAAAGTCTTTAATTATCTTTTTTTTTTCGCCCCCAAACATTTTTGTATTTTTTTTTTTTGGGCAATTTTTCCCCTGATATTTTTTGAATGCTTTCTGTTAATATTCATAAGCTCCAAAAAGAAAAGTCTTTTTTTTTAATTATCTTTTTTTTCGCCCCCAAACATTTTGTATTTTTTTTTGTTGCCAGTTTTTCCCCTGATAATTTTGTAATGCTTTGTGTCAGTTTTCATGAGCTCCAAAAAGAAAGTCTTAATTTTTTATTTTTTTTTTTAACTGTGACAAAAAAGTGGTCACTCAGCAGGGCCGCTTGCGTCACCTGAGTGTCGGTGGACGAAAGGGACAGTCTGTCATCGGGCAGCGACGGCGTGAAGCTGGCTGAGATCGGCGTGCCGGGGATGCCGTTGATGTGAACGTGCTCGCTGTCGCTACCCAGTGTTCCCTCGTCCTCCAGCGAGTTCTGGGTGGCCTGCAGGACCGCTTCGGCTCGCTCCGTCTCGGCCAGCTCCCCCGGCGGCTCTTTGGCGTCCGTGCAGAGGTGGGCCGGGTCCAAGCAGTTACCTGAGAAAGACAGCGAGGATCGGTTCAAGTAGGACAATTTTATTTATTTATTTTTGTCAAGGCTATGGTTCTTTTAAAAGCAAGGTTATGTGAGGACAGCATTGTGCCTTGGGCCACCATTTTCTTCTTGAATATAACTGCCTGTTTGTCCCACTTACGCTCAAGCGTGGCGCATCCATTTGAAACCGCTAATAACAAAGTTGACCGCATATGTTAGCATAGCTTCTCACATGCTCACTCACACACGCGCGGTGTTAGCTAGCTGCCATCTCGAATGGTGGCGCGGAGCACTTTTGTTTGGATCCACTTGCGTTATTTTACAAGTGAGCATGACACAGGTCTTTATCTCGGTAAAATGTGACCACACGTTTGAGGCACCACTGCGAGGTCACATTCCATCCAAAAAAAAAATAAAGTGACAATAAAATTTTCACCGTTTCTTCCAATAAACGATTGCTGTGATTCCCGCAATATTTTGACTTGCTTGATTCCGAATGTGAATCTCACCTCCTGCCACGGTGTTGACCACCTCCTGCAGGATGCTCTGCACGATCTCTTGAGCTTTCTCTTCATAGTTGGGACCCGCTTCATCCTCGTCGTCCTCCTCGCCTGTTGCATCTGAACATCGTTTTGTCAATCATGAGTCAACAACAAAATGTCCGTGCGAGATGTAGGGTTTGATTTTTGTCCACTTGAAGTTTACACCTGCACATTTAATCCGACATCATCTGTGATTTTAAGTGTGTGAGGCTTTGAAAGGTGGGGCCTGGACTGGTGAGTGACGTGGGTGTCAGCTTACTCTGTGCCGCTGCTGTGGCTTGGTCGGCCTCCGTCTGTTCGTTCTCCGCCACGCAGAAGTTGGAACCGTTTTCCGGATCGGGGCTCTCGTAGGCGGGCGGGGGCTCTCCTGGTGAAGAGGGTCTTCCACTGCCGCCGTCGTCGCCCTGGGGTCCCGGCGACGACGGGGTGGATGGGGCGGTGATGCTCGGCGTGGTGGCGATCGGCCCGTTGGCCTCCCGCGTGGGGGCTTTGGGCGGCGTGTGGATTTGAGGGGAGTCTGGTTCTGTGTGCTGACGGTGCCGCTCCCGTTCCAGCTGCTTTGCCTCCTGCAACTAAACAACAGGATGCGGGTGGGGTGGGTGGAGGTGAGGGTTCACATACGTGCATTAAAACAAATTAAAGCACACACACATGCACACAGAGGAGGGGGGGAAAAAAGGGAGATTAAGAAAATATTCGACTAACAATGTTTGCCTTCACTCAGGCTCCTGAACGCGTGCTCCATGTCAAAGCCAGACATCCTAATTGAAAGCGGCAATGTTGGGTATGTTCCTTTGTTCAAACCAGCAGCAGGGCTTTGAAATAAAAAATGGCCGAATTGAAAGAAGAAAGTCGCACAAAGTTGTAATATTAAGAAAAAAGGTCAAATGAGAACGCA
Source organism: Hippocampus kuda (assembly GCA_901007745.1). Lineage (NCBI taxonomy): Eukaryota > Metazoa > Chordata > Actinopteri > Syngnathiformes > Syngnathidae > Hippocampus > Hippocampus kuda. Next base: position 10,133 of record CAAKHF010008374.1, read on the forward strand.
GTCATGTGATGCGAACTCATTTTACACGATGAGATTTTGCTGCACGTGATGAGAAGAATGTCGAACGTTACAGGAATGTAGTAGCGAAATTAACAAAAAGGTGTATTCAGAGAATAGTCGGAATAGCACCCCCCCCTCCCCATCGGGGGGGGGGTTCAGTGCGTCTCAAGATCGAACTGACGTTGCTTTGAGGAGTGTGCTTGTGTGTGCGTCGAAACAAGACGGCACTACTTGCTGGCAAACACAAAAACAAACCCGAGCGAGCAAGCGGTGGACATTCCTTTAGCCAAGCTCCATTAGCAGCCCACGATGCGTTCAAGTGCACGGAGAGTCAGAATTTATGAGAAAAATGGGGGGGGGGTAGCACAACAGGTGAAGGCGACGTGGGTCACAGGCACACAAAACAATGGCGATTGAAGGCCTTTCCTCAACGTCATAATTCACTTAACGCAGTCGTTCACGTCTCGTTTGTCTTCACGCCTTTGCAAAAAATGTCAGCTGCCAAATCAAGTTCACATTTTGACTGACGCCATTAGCGCCGAGCGTCCGGGCTCGACACCTTCAAGGCAGCGCGAACAAACTAAGCTCATTATTTAAATGCCACCCCGGGCCCCGAGTGTGTGTGTTCAAGGCAACCCGGTGCTCCGTGTTAAGTGTGTGTGCAAAAAGTGTCAGTGTCTTTCCAACAAAGTACAGCCCCAAGCTCATGATCACATTTGGTTATTTGAGCCAAATAATTATGTAAAGTAATTCTGATACTATTGCGGCTGACTCAGCAGTTGTGACCGTCCGTCATCTTGATCTATTTTCATATACCGTATTGGCCCGAATATAAGACGGCCCTGATTATAAGACGACCCCCTCTTTTTCAAGACTCAAGTTTGAAAAAAAAGACTTTTTAAACACCAAATTCATTTTTATACAGAAAATAATTACAGTACACATGAAACAAATGATTATAACAATATATTTGAGAGAAAAAGCATCTTGAAGTTTACACCATAACTTCTCCTCAGCTGCCGGTTAACCTGGCCGATCATCCACCCACCTTTCTCCAGATTGTCGCTACGTTTCTCCATTTTATGTTATCTCTTCTATTATTTTCTTCTCTTTTCCTTCTTACCGCTATTTGTTATTTTTCTTCTTCGTGCTACCGCTATTTTTATTTTTATTCTTCGTGGCAGGGGTTCACTTTGGCCTGGGGAGTCAAGTTCAGCATTCGATTCAATGATATCTGGCGCCATCTAGCGTCGTGAATGGGTATAACGTCTAGACCCCGAATATAAGACGACCCCCACTTTTTCAGTCTTAATTCAATGCAAAAAAAACACTGTCTTATATTCGGGCCAATACGGTATATTGTACGACTATGCGTTTAGTTGTGTAATATTTTGATTAAATAAATATTTTCGGTTAACCCTTTCGGGGGCAGCAGATACGACAGTGGACGGCTGATCTTGTTATCAGGTTACAGGGTGCGTGAAATGGTTGAACTAGTATTTCGAATTTAAACCTGACCTTCAAATTGGCACAAACGATGGAGTGACTTGACGAGCAAACGTGGCGGCGGCAAGAACACGGCGAACAGGATGGACGGAGGAGGAGGAGGAGGAGGAGGGAAGAGGCAACACAAGAGAGGTGCACAGAGTTTTGGAGATTTTGTGTGGGTCAGGCAAGTGGAGGGGG
>CAAKHF010008380.1:0-15598 GCA_901007745.1 Hippocampus kuda
TATGAGCTGCATGAAAACTGTGGTGTTTTCGAAATATAATAATAAACACAAGGAGCGTCTAATCTGGCCGCAACACTGATCGCTATGGTAATGTTTAATGCCTTCAAAATACGATACAACGCAAATTCAAAGTGCATGAAAATGACGACTCACCACAGCCCCGAGCTTGATTTTCTGCAACCAGACGGTCCCATCTTGGGGAATAGGAGACAATGACACCTCAAGTGTGTGGTTTATGTCCAGTCTACTTCGTAATTTTGTTTTAGTCGCCGTTACTGCAGAAAACCCCCGCCTCACACAGGTAGGATGTCGGAAATAGCAACAGTGCTATTGTGGTGATCTCAGAGTATTCAGCTATAACTTTAATCCAGATGTCTCGAACGTACTTTTAAGGCCGCCGTCATTTGCGATCTCCAGCAGTTTTTTTTAAAACCCTCTCAGGCTCAAAATAAGTTCTTGTTACAGGTAGAGTAAAGGTACTTGGTTGTTGCAAATCTGCATCACCTGCCCTGAGAGAACTCTTTTTGCAACCTTCAGCGTTTTGTTTCTAGCGTAATCGGTCACGTGACGGAGAAGTGTGGCTTGACGTGAGTCAAGCTTGACACAGACTGATGTAACGGAGAATCCGGTAACTTTTCAAAATAAAACATCTTCACATTCCGAAATAAATAAAACGGAAATAAGGCAAGTTCTTTCTGTGTGGCCCGGTACCAAATGCACTGCGGACCGGTACCGGTCCGCGGACCGGCGGTTGGGGACCCCTGATGTACACTACTGCACAGTACATGTACTGTACTGTACTGTATATAGAGGTGTTTTGGTCATTAAATAAACATGAATTGCTGGCAGTGGGGTCATGTCAAGGTTACTCTTCTAGGGTTAAATGGGGGTGGAAGAATCAGCATAGGGACACCAATCAGTCATTTATTTATTTTTCGTTACCTAAACTGTAGTCTGCAAAAACATCGTAATCAGAGTCACTGCTGATACTAAATTGTTTTTAAAACATGTTAAGTTCATGAAATACACTGAAAAAAATGGTGTGATGAATTTACCCAATTTTATTTCATCAAGTGTTTCCACCAAATAAAAACATCTGGAACCAGGAATATTTTTTAAAGATCAAGTATCAAGTACAACTTTATTGTCAAATACCGGTATTATACAGCACAGATGAAATTTCCACACTCAAACAGACAACAGAAAACAAGAGGAGCCACTGTGGGTGCCCGCGCCGCCATGTATAGTCTATTTAGAAATGTATCTGGAGTCAGATGATTATATTTCTTGCAACTAGTTGACGAAATACAATTGAGCAAATTCAACACACAAAAAAATTGCAGTATATGGGAAAATAACTTTATTTATTAAACACATTTTAAATTAAATATTACATTTTGTTATTTACTCATGTGCATGTGTACCTTTTCTTCAATACACTGTAAAATATATGTCTCAAAACACGTACTGTAAGTTATGTTCATTAAAGATCCAAATCAAATCAAAAACATTTGTTCCACTCCTAGATCACTCTCGTTGTATGATGCTGTTGATTGACTTAAATTGCCCTTTCCCATTGTTGCCTGTCAGCTGTATGACAGAGGAAACCATGCTGGGCTCCCGGCAGCCAACCCAGGAGGAGCTCGATGAACCTCCAGTGGCGGCGGCTGCCACCCATCTCAGAAAGAGACTCCTGAAATCTGCCAATGTTGACTGGAGCTCTTATGATGCTGATGAGGTCTCACCGAGGTGAGGATGGAAAGCCTGCATGTGTGTGGCGCAAAACAGAAATATACATCGAGAAAGTACACTCGATTTATTTTCACTTGAGAGACTAAAATTAGCACAGTGATTGTGTTTTTTCTGACATTCAATGAACGCTTTTTGTTACCCGTTTCAGACTGCCAGTAAAACACCACTACCACCTTTGATATTACAACATATTTTATTATAACATGTACATATTCTTCCAAGCAGGTCCCATTTGACTTTTTTACACGACTCCACAATTAGACGACGTTGTCTAAAATAAGTGGTCGGAAGCATGATTAGTGTGTAGTTGCCCTACCTCGTGATGGAGTTTCATCAACCCTTAAGCCTATTAAAAAAAAAAATGCATGACTTGCAAAAAAGTCAATACCATTTCACTCCCAAAATGTCATCACAACTGCTACAATAATGCTTTTTTTCCCTCTCTCAGCAGCCGTGAGGCAAACCCCATTGAAAAAGAATTGGATGTAGAGGAAGATGAAAATGAAAAATGGCATGAACAAGAGGAGTCTGATGAAATGAAGCAACAACAAAATGAGGGTGTGGAGTGGGCGGAGTTAGATGATAAATCCCAGCAAATTCAGGAAGATGATTACCCAGAGTACCCAGAATGCACTTCCCTTTCCTTCAGGGAGGAAATCACAGAAATAAGTATGGATGGCTCTGATTTCCCAAGACCATTAAGTCAGGAAAGTAGGAACCTCACTGCCAGCGAGTTGCTGCTCAACAAGTCAGTCAACACAAGACTAGCGAATCAGAAGCAAACGCTGCTATTTAGAGTTGTTCATGTTTTAACCTCCCTTCACCCCCTTCCCACAGAATTTTTGAGAATGATGAGATCTCAGAGTCGGACAAGTTTTTCCTGACACTTCCAAGGCCACTGAAGCTCATCTTTGCCCTCTACAACACCATGGTGTCGAAGTCAGAGATGTTGTGCTACTTCGTCATCATCCTCAATCACATTGTGTCGGCGTCGCTGCTCTCCCTCATCCTGCCCATCCTCATCTTCATGTGGGCCATGCTGTCTGTGCCCCGGCCAACCAAACGCTTCTGGATGACTGCAATCATCTACACTGAGGTACTCTCTAAACAACAGCACTCCTGGCAATTGACCCTCACACACAGGCTACCTCACAAAAATGGAAAAAAACTGCTATATTTGTGTTTTTATTAGGAAATTTTATCAACTCATGGAAAGGTTTTCCTTTTTAGTTTAAAATAACTTATGTTAGTCTCCAGGATCCCACGCCATACTCTGGCCAGTGACAGATTGGATATTTTTTCTCTTAGGTTCCATTTTAAATCCATGTATGTTGTATAGTCCTTACTTGCGCTTACTTGCTGTAGAAAGAAGTGAAGCCACCGGCAGCCATCTTGCATTGCCACTCGCTAAGCGCGCTTAATTAGAATACCTTGATTCCTCTGCTGGGTTTTCATGTTCTTTTCTGTCTCAATGGCAAAAATGCCACAGAGTCTTTTGAAATAGCTTTGAAACTGATATTTTGTTGTGAAAGCTCTTGTGACAGAACATGTGTTAATAGTTGTTTGGCTGTCTTTGCTACGTGATATAGAATGTACTCCACTTCTTCCCCAAAATCCGATAGTATAGACTCCAGCTCATCCGCTATCCTAAAGAGGACAAGTAATACAGAAAATAAATTTATGGATGTTATTATCTAATATTTATCTTTTGTAATCTTTAAAATATCCCACTGAAGTTACTAATCAATGACACTTTATTTTGTCTGATGGATCCCACCCAAAGTAATGATCGACCCATGTTTCCTTCAGCTCAATGTGGTGGTGAAGTACTTCTTTCAGTTCGGTTTCTTCCCCTGGACCACCTCTGCTTACCGAGGCATCAATGCTGAACGTCCCTTTGCCCTGCCCAACATCATCGGGGTGGAGAAGAAGGATGGCTACGTTCTCTTTGACCTCATTCAACTGCTTGCTCTGTTCTTCCACCGCTCCATTCTCAAGGTGAACATAAATAAGCTTTCTTGTTTATACCATGTGTACTTTTTGTACTGTCTCTGCTTGCAGCTGTATACTGTGCAACTACGTAAAGACAAGAACACCATGCGGGTGATACTTTTATTTTCATATTCTTATTATTTGTGATGGGCAGCACAATTACAGTTCTGCGCTTTCTTGGTTTGGGGGCTTCGGCTCTAAATTGACAAAAGAATGTGACATTAAATGGCATTGTTTATAGTGTGTGAGCCCTGTGATTGGTGAAGATGTGTCCCAAGACTTTTGTACATACTGTAGTTTGTGGTGTGTTTGACAACCATTGACCCCATTACTTCAATAATGGCTGTCATTTTGAGCAACTAGTAATGTAACGTGTTACGACAGTAACTTTTATGTTAAATGAGGTTGTCGACATCTGCTGAAAGAAACTAATAAAGTAACTTGTCATCTCACTTAGTTACTTTTAAAATCAAGTAATCAGGAAAGTAACTAAATTACGCATAAAATCAAGTGCTCAGTAAAATAAAAAAAGATACTGTACTTGTGTCCATGATTGCGCAGTGTCACGGGCTGTGGGACAACAAGGAAGTGGAGATGCCCGATTTCTTCAAGAAGTTAAAGAAGAAGGTGGACAAGAAGAAAATTACAGGAGGAGAAAAGGAGAAACAAACACGCCGACTCAAGTTCCTCCCACTCCAGTCATCCACCACTTCCATCTTACAGAAGCTGAAGAAAGCAAACTCTGCAGATGGTGAACACTGAAGACACATTGCTGAAAAACTTTTATTTTATAATTACTGACTGACAGTCAGTAATTTACACTTGCAGTGGAATCGTTACTGCATAATGCGAAACGACTCATTTTTCCACGCTCTTCACTCATTCACTCCCAAAGACGTTTTTAAACGTCTTTTCAGACTTGGTCTAGAACTGGGTGGTACTGAATGAGTTTTAATGGTCACACAAGTGTAAAAAGGAGTTCACCCCTATTAACTGGCGCGTACTTTTTGTTTCACAACATTTGTTTTTATTTTAAATGAATGTCCTACTAATACCAGTACATGAATCTTAGTGACAAAATTTACAAGACTGTATGCTGAGGTCGTTGATGCACTTTAGGGTTGTTTGGACGTTGTGTAGGTCTGCTCTGCTACTGAATGACATCTTATTTTTCCTCCCATGATGATTTCTTCATTTTTCTTCGGAATCAGTCAAGCCCAAGAGGGAGAACAGCAAGAAGAGACGAGGTCGGCAAAAACCACCTCTGACCAAGAGACAAAGGACCAGGCAGCTGATCAGAGAGAAGATGCTGCAGGTTAAAACCACCATCATTGAAGTGTGAGTTTGAAAGATAATGCTTTTAACTTTTGGAAATTGGATCTCAAACGTTTCTCAATGTTTTTGCAATTAGATACCGTATTTCCGAATACAGTGGCCTCCACTTTAATCATTGTAAATGCCATGTCAGCTTGTCGCCAAGTGTGTGGTACTTTGAAAAAAAAGCTCTCTAAAAATGAACCTCTTCTTCAAAAGCACACGTGTGCCACTCAGTACCTATTTGGACGGACAGCTGGATAAAAGAGGTGAGAGATAGATGTCATTTATTATTTGTTTTCATTTGTTGCAGGGCCCTTCACATCTACTTACCCATAAGGCAGTTTTTCTATGACATCATCCACCCAGATTATAGTCCCGTGTGTGACGTCTACGCCCTCATGTTTCTCATTGATGTCGTTAACTTCATCGTGACCATATATGGATACTGGGCCTTTGGGGTAAGTTACCACCATACACACTACTAGGAATATATTCACCTGTGATACAGTATTTATATGTTGTCATCTTAGAACAGGCCTCTTTATTAGTTACGCCGGTCAATGTTGATTGTATTGAACATTCAGCCTTTAAAATGATTAGAGTGAATACCGATATGAATATGTTTTGTCTGTTTATTATTGTGGTCGTCGTTTGCAGTGCTATAAAACTGCATGAAATTATTGGGTATCACTGACGCGAGTCTGTACGTGTAGAAATACTCTGCGGCGGCTGACATCACAGAGTCCCTGTCTGAGGACCAAGTCCCCGAAGCCTTCCTGGTCATGTTGCTCATCCAGTTCGGTACAATGATAGTGGACCGGGCCCTCTACCTGAAGAAGTCTCTGCTGGGAAAGTGCGTTTTCCAGGTGGTGTTGGTGTTTGGCATACACTTCTGGATGTTCTTTATCCTACCCGGGGTCACTGAGAGGTAAGGTTTAATGTATTCATTTGAAATAATGAACAACCACTGATCTCCCCTTCAATGTCTTGTGTTCTGCACACAGGAGATTCAACCGTAACCCTGTGGCCCAGCTATGGTACTTTGTCAAGTGTATTTACTTTGGCCTATCGGCATATCAGATCAAGTGTGGCTACCCAAATCGCATCCTGGGAAACTTCCTCACCAAGAACTTCAACTACCTCAATCTCTTCCTCTTTCAAGGGTACACATGTGGTTGCCTTGCTTTACATGACATTGTATAGTGATATTTTTCTCTTGCTTGCTTCAGGTTTCGCTTGGTCCCCTTCCTGACGGAGTTAAGGGCCGTGATGGACTGGGTCTGGACCGATACCACTCTGTCCTTGTCCAGCTGGATCTGTGTGGAAGACATCTATGCCAATATATTCATCCTCAAGTGCTGGAGGGAGTCTGACAAAGTAACTTGAAAGAATTTGCAGTACTTTGTATTTGTTTAGGGACACATGACCAATCTCTGATTCAAATTTGCTGTTGACCAGTGTACAGTAATAGCAATTGCATCAGAGAACAACTGTTGTGAACGTGTTCTACAACAAGATTCGAAATGTTTCCCCACCTCAAACTCCTCTGCAGTATTTTAGTTCCTCATCAAGTGATTGATCATTGTTTCAGAAATTCCCCCACCCACCAGGACAGAAGAAGAAGAAAGTGGTGAAATATGGCATGGGAGGATTCCTCATCTTTGCTCTCATCAGCATCATCTGGTTCCCACTGCTCTTCATGTCTCTCATCCAATCAGCAGCCGGTGTCACAAATCAGCCTGTTGATGTCTCCATACAGCTCAGTATTGCCGGATATGAGGTCAGGAGGAATTAAGATCCTTGCTGTTTGGCTTTCACTTTGTGATATTTCCTCAAGTAGTGGCCAGGGACATTTGTAGAGAGTACTGGGCACCGAGAAGGTGTTAGTTAGTGGTAAAACGAGATGCCTATTTGAGGTGCGAAACTCATTTGTTCAAATGGATGGCGCTTTAATTACAAAAAAAGGCCATGATTTGAGGAGAGACATTGTTTAGCTCAAAGTATTTTTTGAACAGCATTACACGAACAGTATTTGTTGTTACTCTCAACTGATGTGAAATGACAAGCATAATTTGATTAGTGGTCACAAGTGTATTATCATAGGTCACTCCCTCTGTTTGTGTGTTTGTAGCCTCTCTTCACCATGAGCGCCCAGGAGCAGAACTTGGTTTCATATTCAGAAGCAGCATTCAACCGACTCACCAAAATCTATGCAACCTACCCAGTGAGATGATCTTCTCTTCTTCTTCAAAAAAGCAAGCATTTCATCAAAGAAGTCTTCTTGGGATTCACACTAACTTGTATTCACTAATCAGCAATCTCAGCATTTTTATTAGATTTATGTGGTATCAACCCATTAGGGGCCCTGATAACTGCTATACTCTTTCTTGCCCTATGATGTGATTTACAAATAAATGAACTTCCTATCGGATCCATTTGACTTCCACGCAACGTTTGAAAAAACAAAACAAAACTTTATCCTCTGAGTAGCTTAATACAACAAAATCTGCCATTGATGAATTAAATTGTGTGAATTAAAGAGGCTGAGTGGTCAGTAAAATGGATGTATTTGCATTTGCAACAATCTAATGAGGTCTGCTGTGTCAAGCGTTACATACTGCAGTGTATCACACTGAGCACAATTTCTAACTAATGACTGAGTGGTAATATTTATTTTCTCTCCTCAAGTCTGCTATGCAGTTCATAATGAACTATGAGGCGGAAGACATTATTGTTGCAAAGATCAAGAGTGATGCCAGCCTGCTTTGGAGCATCAGCCCTGCCAGTCGGGAGGCTATGATTGAGGAACTCAGCAACTCCCCTCATTTACACATGACGCTGCGCTGGACACTGCTCAGGTCAGGCTGAACGTTTGAATTTGTATATGTGATCGCACATTAGTGTGTTGCAAGAGACCACCACTTGTGCCAGGGAAAATTATACAATTATACTATTGGTCCGGAAGTAATTTGTTATTTACTACATATGTTTACTTCATTTGTTGAGCCATGCCAATGACATACATGTGGGCATGTTTTATCAAGCATGACAATGAGTCAGAGGTGAAAAAGAAATACAGTATATGAGCCTTTTAGGGAGATCTGGGGGCACCCTTCCCAGAAAAAAAGTTTGAATATTTCATATTTAAAAACATCAATGCGATGCATTTTGAGAGAAAATCAAGCAGAATTAAAAGACAGTATCAGTGTATACTAACGTATCTGTGCAATATACACACTGACATTATGCTTCATAAGAAATTAAGACTGACAACTTGCCTCATGAAATTTGCAACCGTATAACTTTAGTACAGTTAATAAATAATAATGGGTTAAGTAAATGTGTCATATGACAGGGAAGTGGAGAAAATTCGCCAACGACATTAATCTGACTTGGTATTCTAAAATGTGACATTTATGTTAGCTAGCTAATCACTCTCGAAAAGTTAGCTAGCACTTAAAGTTGACGTCATTAGGTTGCGCCACAGCATCGTCTACACATCTTGAAAATGTTGAGATTTTAGAACAAATCACTAGCATTAATCAATGTCCTACTATTATTAATAATTATTTATTTTTGGGTGATTTACCATTTACAGTAAAGCTAGCTAGTGTTTTTTCCACTAGGGTCTTATTATAATTACGTTATCTCTTCTTCCGTGTTATGTTTTGTGCATCTATGACACCTTCTTCTTATGATATGCTGTATTACTTGTAACTAGCATTACAGTGATTTCAACAGAGCTCCAGTGTAATGTAAATATACCCGAAAAAAATTGGGCTATTGAAATAATCACTGACCAAATTCCAGGTGTTTAGTATTCTAACTCTAAATCAGTGAGCGGTCTTCTTTTCAGTTTCCAAAAAAATTGATCTGCACGAGCCAACTGCTTGTGCACGTCACAAACCAATCCGGTAACAGCACTCCAATACCTTTTTGAACAAAATAAATAGTGATGTGAGATTCTGTTTTTATCGAATTTCCATAAAGTGCTCGCACATGTTCACAATTCATAGATAATCTCTGGTATACATCCCGGTCTCGTCCATACCCACCCTAAATGATCCTCATGATTTGCATAGGTCACCTATTTTGGTTTCAAATCGGCAAACTTCACCAAAAGTGTACTCATCTTCATGCCTGTTTTATTATGATTACAATTCTTCAAGGGCAAATTCAACTAAGATTGTGCTGGAATTTATTTAGCTATATCGGGCATCTTTCATACTATATCCTATACTGTTTTAGAAATGCCTCCATATCAATGAATGCTGAGACAGTGGGGGAACACACGGTGAAATTTGAGGACAAGGCCTTGAAGGAAGGAATAGTCCACATGCTCAAAGGCAACAGCAGCAAACATGTGTGAGTCACAGTCAAACGCAGGTGTATATTTTGTAAATGAAATGTAATATAACTCATGCGCTTTTTCTCTGTCCTGATAGGATCATTAACTCTCTGCTGCCCAAGTTCCTCAGAGGTCCCAAAGGACCAGAGTCCAAAATGGCCACCAGGATGAATGTAGGTAAGTTGATGTCTTGAAAACAGTCTTAACACACTTTTGTTTGAGAGTCAATCATGTGTATATGTAAGTTTCTAAAACTACTTAAGTTGTCATTCATCATCCTAAAAAGTTGAGATAATCAAGTTGTGTCTCAAAAGACTGCGATTTTAAAGGGACAGTGTGTGCGTTGATTTTTCCCTTACACAATACAATCAGTCCAGTATACAGTAATTGATGTTGCAAACATTCTGCCTTTCCAAAGACTGCTCAGTTTTAACCAGGGCATAACCAGAAGATTTTCTGTGGGGTAGCCAGGATGACACAACCACTAAGATGTACTAACCACTCTACCACAGTACTTCCCTACTGCTAACTACAATCAAAACAATAAACATATTGCTCCACGAGTACTTCTGACGGTTTGGCAACGGCAAATCCATGTTCCCACATAGGCCACACTGACCGCCCAGAACTCCTGGCTTTCTTCAAACCCCTGGCTATCAAACTGCAAAAGGTCAACCGGACTTCGCAGCGGGAAGCAGACCAGTGGTGGATAGTACAGGAGTGTACTCCAACACTTGTCTCATCTGACCACAAGTGTGACAGCATTGAAATCGTGGTGTTTAGTGACAAAGTCAGTCCATCCAGTCTGGGCTTTTTGGCTGGACACGGGTAGGTCACCTGTTCGGAGAGGCCCCAGGGTTTTGACCTGGGTGCAAAAATCCTAATTGTATGTCAAGTCAAGACAAATATACCCAGCAATGCTTACTTTACCTCTCACTCCACAGCATCGTGGGCCTCTACATGTCAGTGGTGTTGGTGATCGGCAAGTTCGTGAGGGAATTCTTCAACGGCATCTCGCGCTCCATCATGTTCGAGGAGCTGCCATGCGTGGACCGTGTCCTCAAGCTGTGCACGGACATCTTTGTGGTGCGCGAGACCGGAGAGATGGAATTGGAAGAGACTCTCTTTGAGAAGCTCATCTTCCTTTACAGATCCCCTGAGACCATGATCAAGATGACCAGAGAGAGGGACAACTAGAGTGGGGAACTTTCTGTTCCTGTTACGGAAAACTGACAACTGTTCTGCACTCAAGTAGAAAAATAGTGGATATTTCTGTGTGTCGACTGTGGACAACAATGTGGGACTTGCACAAAGCAAGATGAAGCATACCTGATAAACCGTAGAAAAACGTTGAACACGAACACTTCAGGTGTTTTCATCATTAACCCAAAATACGAATGACCGGGTGGTCTACCGGATGCCCACTTGATTGCATGCATTTCTGATACGGATTGAAAGTGATAATCAATGACATGACTAACTACGGTACTTTTATTTTGTAGACTGTATGCCACAAATTACACAATTGAACCAACTGAGGCAAAATGGAGTGTCTTTGCATTTTCCTCCATTTAAAATATGCACACAAAACAATGTTAAAATTTCCCCATGCTCTGTGAAGGAAATGTAAGTCAAATGCCCAACCTTAATTTCGGTTAGGAATTGATTGGTATTTTTTTAAACAAAAAACGCAGGGCCTTAATTCCTGGTTTTGGATTTCCTTTGTACAAACCTTTAAACTGCAAGTCTTACACATTTAAATACATTTTCAAAGTTTAAAATGTTAACAAAATAATTCGTTCCAAGTTTTTATCAGTTGTAAAAGCATTTCAAAACAAATTAAAGAAAATAATACACTTTGAATGAATCTGCTTTCATATAACTTTAATTACAAATAATAGGGAAGAATTTGCCATTCTGTTGTTATCCCATCTCTTCAAGACACCACATTGTCCTCCATTTTTCAGACAGTTGCAAAAAGTGGTCTACATCACAGGAACACATCCTGCAGAGGCAGAAAGGGAAATGAAATGCATGCCTGGAACAGAACATGAAATACAAATCCACAATTGTGACTACAGGTTGAGGCTACCTTGACTAGTAGTTTGTATGAAATACAGAAAAAACAAGACCTCATTCTTTACTAATGCTCAATCAAATCGTTTGGTCAAACCAGAAAAATTTGATTAGGCAGACTGCCCATCACAATACGCGTACAACAGACGCTTCATTAGGAACACATGCACAAGTTGTACCAGATCTGTGGTTAAAATAAACATCTTACAAAGGATTGCACTCCATTCTGATTAACATGAGTATGTCAACAAAGATATCCACAGTCCTCATATAAACCAATTGCTAAATTGCTCTCTCGGGAGAGCTTTCTAACATGACGGTTAGCCTCTTTTATGTTCCCCCAAATTTACTGAGTAAAGAAAGAAAATCAGTCTGTACCATAATAATGAGCCATCAACCATATGATAACATGACAAATTATGTATTAACATTTTTTGAGAAGTGATTCTGCCGTGCCGTGAGATTTTTTCTTCAATTCAGGGTGGGAAACTATGGCGCCCCTAAAATGACATGGAAGAAAAAAAAAGATTGCGTTCCCTTATGAGAAAACGTATTTTTAAAGATGCGAGCGTTCATGTACTTCCGGGTTAGATGACTGTTGGCTTCGATTCACATCTGTCTGAGAAACGTCGTCGCAGTACATCGTAGACAGTTACGGAGGAGACGTCTTCCATTTAAATTCACTCAAAGTAAAATAAAATCGTTTTCCCCAGTAGATTACCGGTACCCGGAAGTTCATTTCTTTGGCGTTATCTCGCGATGATTGCGAGGGGACGCAAAGGTTTTTTTCCTTCCATGTCCCCTTCGGGTCTCCGTAGGAATAATTGATGAATAAAAATACATGACATTAGTTACGAAGAGCGAATGCTACACGTATTCAAATGTTTACTTACATGCTGTTTTGGGCTTGACTACTTTGACGCTGGCTTCGGCCGCCTTCATCGCTTCGCTTTTTACTTGCGGCTTGAGGGCGGCCCGCACCGCATTGGCGCAGATTGTCGAGAAGCGAATGTAGCTGCACAGAGGACAAACAGAAACAGCCGGTCAGCGGCACGCTAAAGGTCAAGCTATGCACAAAAACAAGCCATGCCAATGTGTGGTAGTGTCTCTTAACTCATGAGCACAGCATTGTTTGAATAGCTGACATAAGAAACAAAAAAAGCCAGAACACGTAATGTGTGGGCACGCTGACTTCAAAAGCATTAGCATGGCGGCTAACTAGCAAAGTTCCATCAAAAGATGAAGACTAAGACATTACGGTACAACTATTCATGCATACGTTAATCGTTGAAGACAAATAAATAAAAATCAATGCCAATTTTTTATTTTTGTTTTACCTGAGTCCCGCTTGTCTCCAGTATGCAACCATCTTGGCAATCTTGTGTAGCCTCGGTGTCAAGGGCAGGTCCGTCGCGTGCGTGATGACGTCATTAAAACTGAGCTGCGAACGTTGAAATCTTTTCGCCCCGCCCTCATTAATGTGAGCACGAATTTATCCAGTATCATGCATCCATTACCGAATCCATACACACATATATATCGTATATCAACGAGGAAGTGTGTGACACTGAGGACAGCCCCGCCTAATGGTAATTAGGATGAAATCGATTTATTTATTTTCTACAATCTACACCGTTTACCCTGAACATAGTTGCGGGAGGTGCGGGACGGGGGGTGCTGCAGCCTATCCCAGATGATTTAGGGCAGAAGGCAGACTAGACCCTTAACTGGTCGCCAGTCAGTCCCAGGGCACATATCGAGACAATCAAAGTAACGTAATCAGAAAACTCCGCACAAAAATCCGTTGGGAACATTTGCATTACCATAGCTAAGATGGTTAAAAAAGTGGATGAGGTGGATAAAAATGGCTGGCATAGAGCCCAGCTGGTAAATAAAGTTTTAGAATTAGAATAACTTGCAACTTTCCATTCCAATAATACGGTCGGCCAATACTGTAATTAAAACCAAATACAGTAGTACAGTACAGTACACTGTAAAATACTGTAAACTGAAGTTGTCCCAGTGTCAAACGCAAGAGGGAGTCAGTGAGTTGAGGCCACAATGTTAGGTTTGTCCCTTCCGACCTTCCGTCCTTTCTCCTTCCTTTCTGCGGTCACGCTGTCTTTTTGCCGGCCCGGTTCCCGAGGTCTGACTGACAAACCTGCCGATAAAAATGAAGATCTGGGCGTCAGAACACATTTTCAAGTGAGTGCTTTTTGTCTCGCCATATTTGCCGCGCGCCCAGCCACATATTCACACCCCTATTGAAAATTGTTTATTTCGCCGCTTCCTTATAACCGGAAGGCTAGCCACTTTAGCTAAGTCGGGCAACTTGAGTTGAAGAAAGCATTGGTAAAAGTTTCCCAAGTCGTTGTTGGTGTTGTTACGACAGAGGCCGTAGCTCATCTTTCACAACCAGTCGGTTTGTAGCTTATAATACGAAGGCTCGAGCAGGGAAGCCTCCGGAGTGAAACGCTAAGTAAGTAAGTAAGTGCGTCAACTCTTTGTTAGCTTTGCGCTTGAAGCATTTTAGCTATCCAGAATTCCGCTTTCCACACATCGGATATTAGTCTGGAAAAATGCAGCCGTTAATGTTTTTTTTAAATGATCAAATGTGATAATTTACTAAACTAGAATCTGACATAACCACTATTACATAACAGTCTGCTTGGCGAGACGTAATAGCAGGGGGCGTTTACCTTGTAAACAGCTGACAGAAACACATTGTACTCTACTGTAATAGTGACCGATAACGATAAATACTCCTCCCTCCCATCCACACATTAAAGATATGCTTTGCTCTTTAGCTAGACTCTAATCCTTTAATTGCCAATACAAACACTTTAGCATTTTCAGTTTCTTCTGGGCATTACACGAACAGTTAAAAAACATGAAATGTTCAGATGTCACTTGATGGTCAAAATACGACCATAATATTAACAAAATCCGGAAGTTGTTCTTTTTTTAAGAACTACTCTGCTCAAAGGTTTGGGGACATTGGAGGATGTTTTTTTTTTTTTTTTTTTTTTTGCTATGTTATAAAAGCATGAGTATATTGCTGAAAATATAAAAGTAAATTTTCCATCATTTCAAAGTTGACATAATGTGCCGCGTGGTTTACCAGCCACCCATGGGAGACGGTGACCAAGGCAGCAATGCAGAAGTACCCCAACCCCATGAACCCTAGTGTGTTTGGTGTGGATGTTCTGGACAGACATGTGGACACGGAGGGCCGCTTACACAGTAAAAGACTGCTCAGCACAGAGTGGGGTCTTCCCGCCATCGCCAAGTCTGTAAGTGCACATTTCCATGGAAAAAAAGGGACTTGAATCATAATAGGAATATTTTCTGACATGTCTTTTTCCCTGTAGATCATTGGCTTAACAAGAACGTGCACTTATGTCCAAGAACATTCAGTAGTGGACCCCAAACAGAAGATCTTTGAGCTCAAATCTACAAATGTGAGTGGCCACTTACATACTTGTACATCTTAATACTTTTGAATACTGTACAAAGATTCATTCAGTAGTTCAATCCAAAAAGGAAACTTGTATAGATGCATTATACCCATGAGAAAACACTCATAAGGCCTATTTGAGTTGAATAGAATGACTCAAATGTAATTGTTTTCCATGATATTCTAATTTATTTTAATGTCTTCAGATCTCCTTCACTAACCTGGTCTCTGTAGATGAGAAGTTGACGTATAAACCTCATCCGCAGCATCCTGACAAGTACGTTTTCTTCTTCTGTCTTGAGTGTGAATACTTGCCAATGCACATTCGGACTCATTTTTTGATACTAACAAAATGAATGAAGGCTCAGCTCTATGCAAATACCTCTGCAAATTACAGTCCCCTTGATTTATGATGATGATGATCATTAATCCTTGAGTTATCATGCCATTATTTTCCAAAAAAGAAGTGATGTTGCAGTAAAACATGATTGGGAAGTGTACAATAGTCATGTTGTGAAGCTGCAAATAGATTACAGTCAGGTTCCCCTAAAGTTGGTATGTCAACTTTCACATGTTGACATGCTCATATTTCACTACAGGGATCACAGTGCTGGGCGACATGGTCTTGAACCCCCCCCCCCCCCCCCCCCCCCCAC
>CAAKHF010008383.1:0-18177 GCA_901007745.1 Hippocampus kuda
TCTCCACTTCTCTTCTACTCGAGAGGCGTTCAGGGCCGCCTCTGAAAAAACGTAAATTAATGATCACTTGACTGACGCCCAGAAAAGTGAAAACAATGCAACAAAATAGAAAATACATTGAATAACATATACAGTCTCCTACATATCCTTGTGGAACAAATCAAGCACTTCGGCTCAGGTACACGCAGATGGTTTCTCAGTCTGATAAATGAATGTGTCGCCTCTAACAAGATCCCAAAGATGTGGAGAAAATCAAGAGTCATTGCCCTACTGAAACCTGGAAAAAATCCTGCCATCCCAAAGAGCTACAGACCAATATCGTTGCTCTGCCACATGTACAAGCTGTTTGAACGTCTCCTCATGAATCGCATAGCTCCCTTTGTTGATGACTTCCTTATTCCAGAGCAAGCAGGCTTCAGACCTGGGAAGTCATGCACAGGCCAATTGCTGAATCTAACCCAGTTCATCGAGGATGGTTTTGAGAAGAAGAAAATCACAGGTACTGCATTCGTTGATCTATCTGCAGCGTATGACACAGTCAACCACCGTATACTAACCAGGAAACTGTATGAGATGACGTCAGATGTCAGGTTCACCCAGCTGATCTGCAATATGCTATCAAATCGCAGATTCTTTGTAGACCTCAATGGTAGTCGGAGCAGATGGAGGACACAGAAGAACGGACTCCCTCAAGGTAGTGTGCTCGCCCCCCTGTTGTTCAACATCTACACTAATGATCAACCTACCCAACCAGACACAAGACGTTTCCTCTATGCGGATGATTTGTGTATTGCCTCCCAGAAGAGTACCTTTGAAGCAGTTGAAGTCTCCCTTTCGAATGCACTGGACCTGCTCATCCCTTACTATTCCATCAACCACCTAAGGGCAAACCCGGACAAAACACAAATTTGTGCGTTTCATCTAAAAAACAGGGAAGCCGATCGCAAGCTACAGATCAGCTGGTACGGGAAGAGGCTGCAGCACACCTCAAATCCAGTCTACCTAGGGGTGACACTTGACAGGTCTCTCACCTACAAGGAACACATCATAAAGACCAAAGCTAAAGTGGCATCAAGGAACAGCATTCTCAGGAAGCTTACCAACACAAAGTGGGGTGCTGATGCCAAGATAGTACGTACAACAGCGTTGGCTTTATGCTTCTCTGCAGCAGAGTACGCATCACCGGTCTGGTGCAGATCAGCCCATGCCACCAGGGTTGATACAGTGCTAAACTCTGCTTGCCGTGCTGTCACTGGCTGCTTGAAGCCCACAAAGGTTGATGACCTATACCTGCTCAGTGGGATTGCTCCACCAAGCATCCGGAGGACAGTCGCATCCCAGAAAGAAAAGCTGAGACAAGAAACTGACACCCGCCACCAACTCTACAATCATGAGCCAACAACAAAAAGGTTAAAATCAAGGCATAGCTTCCTGCACTCTGTGGAGGCTCTGGACAGAAATCCTGAAAAGCAGTGTGTCGCTCTGTGGACAGAACATCTTACCCAAGCCCCACACACAGTGTCTTTTACCAGGCCATGCGAATTTCTTCCATCTGGTGCCAGTGAAGCATGGCCACTCTGGTCTTGCCGTAACCGCCTGAGAACTGCTGTCGGCCGATGCAAAACAAATCTGATAAAAGTGGGGGTTTAATGAGACTGGGGACATCTCTTGTCTGTGTGCAGAGGATCAGACCATGCAACATCTCCTTGTCTGCCCACTCCTCCCGACATCTTGCACCCAAGAGGACCTAGCTGATCTCACCCCGAATGCAAGACAATGCATCCAACAATGGACTGGAACCATCTGATGATACGTAGTGACTCGAGAAAGAAAAGCAGGGAGACATGGAAAACATGCAGGACACCTGCCTTTGAGGACCGGACTTTGACACCTATGATGTAGACTCAGACTCGAGTTGGACTCGGACTTGGACTCGATAAAGTTGGATTTGAATGGAGCCCAGCTGATCATTTGAATTAGGTTTGACTTGGGGCGGAAGGCTGTCACAGGGCACACATACAGAGACAAACAACCATTCACACTCACCTCCACACCAGCACTAAGTGGCAACCGATCCCACACTGCCCGCACACAAGTCAGGCAAGTGTACCACTACACCAGGCATATCCAACTCGAGGCCAGGAAGGCCGCTGTCCTGCCTGTTTTCCAGCTCTCCTGGCTGCAACACTTGATTAAAATGATCAGCTTATCAGCCTGCTCTGGAGCAGCATTAGAGGCGTGTTCACTATGTGGTGACTCTCACCTTTCTTGTTAGCAAAAGAGGCTTTCCCGGATTCTCCTTATGTAATCATGATACTCATCTGTTTCCAGTTAACCATTTTCACCGTGGAGCGTTTCGAACAAGTGCTTTTTCGAGCATTCCTCAACTTTCCCAGTCTTTCGTTAACTCTGACCCAGCTCTGAGTGAACTCTTTACTAGCAAAAACTCAAGAGAGAGATTATATATGGGGAAAAAAACGAATCCAAAACAAAAATGTTCATCAGTTTGAACATGAAATATCTTGTCTGTGTCGTGTTTTCAATTGAATACAGGTTGACAAGGATATGCAAATCATTGTTGTATTATTTTGTCATCTTATGTTCAGTGTTCTTTTGATGGCGGTGCGAGCACCCGCAGCGGCTCCTCTTGTTGTCTGTTTAAGAGGGAGGAAATTTCATCTGTGCTGTCCACATACAGCACATTTGACAATAAAGTTGTACTCTACTTGACTTGGTTGCCTTCTGTTTTTAGTTCTGTTTTACCAAACATCCCAGCTTCATTAAATTTGGAGTTAGGGTCACTACTATCAATATAAAACCAAATGCTCAAATATACAAATATCATTTATCCTTACATCTGTCCTTTTTTTTTTAATACTATGGCATAATTGTGACATTTGGGTATCAGTGTCATATGCAGACGAAAAAATAAAACGAGAATAAAAAATACAATTCAGGAACAAAGGGGAAAAGAATGGCAATACACAATCACATTTTGAAGGAAAACAACTTTTTACTGCTATTTTTTGCAACAAATATAGTTTTGAAGAAGTTGTATTTTCAATGCAGCAGTTTGACGGAAAAATATTGCTCTATGTGACCCTCCTCACTCCTTTTGTATGTATTTTCCAGCAATGTTCACCTCTGCCTTGGCAATGATTAGACTGTGTTTTCTTTATCCAGAAGTTCTCCTTGTTTGATACACAAAGGTCATACATGGTCAGATGCCTACTGTGCTGTTCAGCGCACTTAATCAGACCTTGGCAGTTTTCGCCCCCACAAAAGTCGCATTGATTTTGGGGGCCCCCCGACAAGTCCTGAGATAGTATTAAACTTACCAAAGAAGGAACATTGCACATGCTAGCTTCACACCCCCACACATCCAAACAAATGGATCACATTCTTCATCAGGCAATTTCCGCTGTACAGTTGTCTTCCCCACTGAGATGCCTTCTGCTAACCAGGCAGATTCTACATGTTTACAGCTACTGGGCCTCCACTGCCATATATCCACGTCCCTGGGAAGAAATAACCTCAACATTGAGGTCTGTGGGGGTTGTCTGTCCATTTTCACCAATTAATTTCTTCTAAATGAGATCTTGTCTGTTGAGCTTGTGTGTGCTGGTTCCAGCAGTGACAGCTGACACAGACCTCCGATCACCTTTTGAGAGAGGCTATTAGTTCGATGTGTAATTGTCCCACTGGAGATGTTAACGTTAATGTGATCTCTCGCCGCAGTTATCTCAATGAGCAGAAACAAGATATTTCGAATTAAGTAATATACTGTATGTACTTCTGTTCTTAGACTAGGCAGGCTTATTTTTTTAGTGCACAATTTAGACATATGCATTAACAAAATATGGAAGGGACGCCAACTGTGAAAGCTTCTGTTTCGTTAAAGTTCATGTACAATTAAAGAAAACACAACTCTTCTCCTAGTTTTTTTCTCGCCTTTGCACCACTTTCTGTGCTCCCAATTTAACACAGGTCAGGCACTGTTTATCCCCTGTGCTAAATTCCCACAACACGCAAAGGGCCAAAGATCCAGAAGAGCGAGAGTATGAAAAAAAAAAAAAAAAACTGCCCACTCAGCAGCCTCCCACACAAGTTATCCATGTGGGAGTTTGTTCCCACTGGAAGGGAGAAGGTCTGTCGGATTGTTATCTTTGTAGCCCATTTCGAAGAACCCATTAAATACTGTGCTTGAAATGGCACGTAATACCTGATGTTAACTTTAATGACAGTCAAATATTCTACGATAAAAATAAAGCACAGAAAATCCTGTGAATTCCAAAGTTTTTGTTATCATGAATGAAAGGGTCTTCTTTCAAACAACATTTTGTCTGTGAAAATGTCCAAAAAAAATCCTGCATGAAGTATTTATCACTCCTGGTACATGCCAGGTAGGTTGACATATTTTTAATTAAACCAGAAAAAAAGACCACAGGACCACTGTTAACCACAGGAGTTTTTCGCTCCTATGTCGCTTACAGAACATTTGCTTCTGTGTGTCTTTTTTACATGCTGAAATACAAACCATATGCCAATGAGTTGGGGACGTTGTGTTAAACATAAAAGCAGAATACAATGATTTGAAAATCATGCTCAACTTGTATTTAATTGAATACGCTACAAAGACAAGATGTTGAATATTCAAACTTTATAGGTTTGAGCAAATAACACTTTGAATGTTATGGCTGCAACATGTTCCAAAAAAAGCTGTCAAAAGCCTCTAGACAGTTGAGGAACTTGTTTGGAACATCCCACAGGTGAAATGGGAACCGGTGGTAGCCGTGATTCGGTATCAAAGGAGCTTCTATGAATTGCTCATTCAATCACAAGCAAAGATGGGATGAGGTTGACCTCTTTGTGAACTAGTGTGTGAGAAAATAGTTGACCAGTTTGAAGACGATGTTCCTCAACGTACAATTGCAAGGGATTTAATCATCTACAACAATGACATAGCCTGCAAATAGCTGGGATCTCAATCCAGTCACAAGTCTGTCGTGAAAATGTTCAATGCCTAGGTCGCAACCTGCAAAAATCAGCTTGTAACAGCAACCATAGAAAGTTGGTGCCGGACTCATAAAGAGTACTGTTTGTCACTGGTTAAAAGTTCATGCCACAGAGACTGCAAGCGCACATGAAATCCAGAGGCACTGTAACAAAATATGAGCAGTCCCCCATGTGAAAATGGGTTGCTTCACACGAAACATGCTGTTGTCTTCGTTGTGTAACCAATGCAGATGTAAATAACTGGTATTAAAAGCTGCAATGTTGATAATTCATGATAATTTAATCAAGGAATTTATATCATTTTTCCTAAATGTCACAAAAAGCAAAAAAATCCATAAATATTGTGAACAACAAAAACAGCACATAACAATAGCTGGGCTCCCAAGTTTTTGAAGGATTGGGGGGGGGGAATTTCAGCCATGGAGAACCTGAAGTGAATTACGAGCTTCAAAATCCTCCAGGGGAGTAAAAACTAAAGTAAAAAGCTGCTAATCTAGTCAATAATACATGATTTCATTGGCATTTGTCATTATTTTCTGGCAGTACATCTATAATTCTAGCTAACGCCACTCCTCCCCATGTGGCTCCCACATTCAGGACTTTGAAAAAGGAGTAAATCTTTAACTATTCACTTTAATGAATAGTTAACAATTGTATGTTCCAGTTCTTCTGGTCTTGTTGTGCTTTGCTTCCTTACTGAGGTCGTCCCTGCACATGAAGGCCTTGTGGCTTCACTCCAGTGTAATCAGTCATGTCCGGGGGGTTGGATTAAGTCCACGGTCTCTAAATACATCAGAAAGGCCAAGAGTTTACAGTTTGGTGCTCCTTTGTGCTTGAGGCTAACCATCTTTTAAAGGACACGCTGCTGAGGTTGTTAGCCATAATTCATTTATGAACACTTCGACATGCACTTTTGTAGTAGGCATTTATGTTCATGTGCATGGAACGAAACTGTCAAAGACAGTCAACATTGATGGCTTCTTTGGACATGAAGTGCAACACATACTACATTTACACAATGTTCTCATTGGCCATGGCTGCCCTGCTTGTCCGGTATACAGTGCACAGTTTGATTTGGTTTGAGTCCCGCTCAGTCCATCACAGTGTCAAAAGGCGCACGACACGATTCTGGCCTGTCAGGGTCCTTCACATTTCTCATGATCTGTTTCATCAATTCATCTCTTGTAGCAATACATGCAAAAGAGCCAGTTATTTACATATGCATAGCGGTGTGCCCGCATTGCAAATTCAAAATGCAAAAGCTCTCATTCTCGTTCTATTTGTTTCTGTCTCTCTTTGCTAGGCGACGTAAATCTGCAATGAGGCGGGTTGGACAGAGGATGATGGTTATTTCACAGACTCGCACGAGGAGGCATTTCATTTGTCCCATTAACTCACTCAGTGGCAAAAATGTGTTTGCATATCTTTCTTAATTGAAATAATCAGTGCCAAAAACATGTTTTCACATCTTTGACATTATTTCTCCCTGGGAATTGTGGAAGAGGCTCTACGATGGCTAGCACTCTCGGGATTGTCTTTTTAAAAAAAATGGTTATCATTGAATGTGTTAAATGCGGCTCACTAGTCACACACTGAAAACCCAATTTTACCCAAAAGAAAGTGACTTGCTCATCCGGGAGGTCAATTTGTCCAAAGTACTTTTATACAGACCTGCAAGTAGACCTCCAGAGGCAGATTATGTAAAGTTTGCTTAAATCTGACATTGCTACACCTATCGGCAGAGCTCAGAATCTGTCTGCCTGTGCCCTGATCACATTTACCTCAATTGCTTTCGACAAGCTGCGCTGGTATTTTTGGCGTGTTTTGGGCAAGAATAACTTAAGACAGATTTTCTGCCACCACATTTTCACCCCGCCAATCACATCTGCAAGGACATACACTCGTTGGTGCAGACCAGTCAGCCAAATTGGCAAACACAGACAGCGAACCATGCACTTGCATGAAAATCCGGAAATGCCGGTAAACCCCATAGATGCGCTATCAATGAAACTAGAGACCTCAAGTTTTATAAATAGGTATGCAACAGCAGGCATTGTACAGTAGGCGTTAAAAGAGTTGCAAGCTGTGCGTAAGGGCACTTTTCAATAGATGCCAGACGGTAGTAGAATGCACTGCACAGCATCACACAAGGCCAGTAAACTGTCACATGCTTGGACATGCCGTGATTGAACACGATGAAATGGCTACCACACACCTTAGTATCCCACGAGAATGTGTGGCCTAACAGGACAAAAGACAAACCAAAATGCGGCATAACAATCAAGAGGAAAATAAGAAATAGTATATGCTTTCACCCAGTTTTCCTATGGCCGAATTGGTTTCTCACCCTTTGACTGCAGCACCATTTTTTTTTTTCTTGTGAGTCATCGACAGCAGTGCTTCTCAGGTATTTTCTGTCACACCCCCGAGAAAGAAGAAATATTTTGCGTAACCCTAAATAGTATTATTTGTCTATTTTCTGTTCAATTGTTATGCGTATACCCCTGCATAACATTGTATTCTTATTAGAATTACTGAAAACAACAAAAACATATAAATCTGCTCAATAACCTTATTTCCTTGGTCCTGCTAATGACGCACACTGAGGAGAGCGCTCCTGCCACCTACTGTAGTCGTTTACTCGAGTGTGACAATCATGTTTGGTTCACGGTGGACTGAAAAGGTTCTGCCATGCACACTGGGAACATCCATTGATCCATCATCTGAACCGCTTTATCCTCACTAGGGGTACAGGTGTGCTGGAGCCTCTCCGAGCCATCTTCGGGCAATGGGCAGGTAAACCCTGAACCGTTTGCCAGCCAATCGCAGGGCGCACTTAGACAAACAACCATTCACACACACAATCACACGCCGGGACAATTCAGAGTACAGTGGGAACAAAGTGTCGCGAAATCGCAGCCAGACATTCAAGGTAGCAACAGTCCTACTGAGTATCATCACAATTATATTTCTAAATACAGTGATGCCCTATTATAACCCTTTCAGGGACAGCCGTTACTACAGTGGACAGCTCATCATGTTATCGGGTAACAGGGTGCATGAAAGGGTGAATTCAATTCATACTCAAAAAGTTGTGGCATGACAAGATGACATAAAAGCGAGGATTTGCATAAATCTGTGCAAACCTTATTAACACTGCAAGACCGGTTGTCAGTCTGCACTGACACTTGAACTGAACTTGGCTTTTGCATGGAGGCAAACACTTTTCATGCATTTGCTAATGGGGAAGCATGACAATATATCGATGAACTGGATATTTTCTTCAAAATGATCACCTCTCACATTGTGTACTGTTACATCGATTGTCTTTTGTCAGCAAGCTGTACAATAGTTTTATTTTGGAGATGGAACAAACAATGTTTAAATCAACATAATTTCACTATGCTCACTTTAACAGTACTGCGCAAAGCACTTGTTAAAAGCTTAACTGCGTCACTGCAGACGGTAAATTATTCAAATCAACAGGCAAATTCAAGTAGTTTCCTTGACCTGCAAACAAACAGAGATCACCTTTTGAAACAGAACTAGCATATGAATTACCAGAGTCTATCTGGACAGAAAATAAGCACAGAGCCAGCGATAATGCGTGCATTGCATTGTAATGATAACCTTGCCCCAATCTCAGCTGTCACTTGCTTTATCGTGACAAGCATGACTCACAGCTTTCCCTGCTCTCATTGGTCAGTAACAGCTCATGACTAAATCGTTATCTAAGGGCATTGTACCGAAGCTGTTGGTGGTCGCAGATGAGAGACAAAGGATGTGAGGTGCTGGGCTGTTTTGATTATTCAACCTTCCTCTTTAAAAGCCACTAACAAAAAAAAAAAACAAAAAACAAAAACACGTTGCTGTAATTTTTCATCACTGCGGCATCCTATGTTAAGAAAACCACATGTTTATTTACAGCTATATATATATATATATATATATATATATATATATATATATATATATATATATATATATATACACACACATATATGCGTGGAGTAAATGGTAGCGGAAAAGGTTGTATTGTTTGTGAAGACATTTATTTTACCCTGACCACAAATCTTAGGGTAGCAGCACAAAGATATGCTTTCCTTTTGAAGAAACTGCATGATAACTTGGACTGTATGCCATATTGGTTTCTGTTGTGCAAGGGCCAGCCGTGACGCTGGGTAAAAATTTACTATGGTGAAATATATGATGGACAGTCCGAGGAATGCATTCAATGCATTGCACTTCCAGAAGCATTGAGGGTATCACCAGCTCACTCCCGTATGTATCAGAACATGAGAACCACGGTTTCTTACAAAAATATAAGAATATTGGGCTTCTAAGTCTTCAAGTGGAAGTCAAGAATGACATGTTGTATACGCCCACACTCGTCCAAACACGGCATACTGATTATTATTGCATTTGTGGAATATGAATTCAGCAGCAAAATGCACCCAATAATAATCCATCCCAGGGGGTCAACATTTTGCCTCTTGCTGTCAGCCAAAAATGACATTACAATAGCTCAGGGCTTAGGTAATGACCAATCACAGTTCACCTGTTTTTGAGTTTGATCATGTGGCCTCTGCAAGCTGAGCCGTGAACCTCTAGAAATCTGCTCTCAGTTGGTCTGAATTTCTATATGATCTAACACTATGTCAACTCATGTCTGCAGGACACTTATTGCAGGATAGTTACAGTATAGGAGAAATTCTGTATACTCCCAATATGCTGCGTAATGATTATGCTACAATACTTCTTAATTATTCTCTCTCCCATCTCTCTGTCTCTCGCTCCCCCCAGTTTAAATTCTCCCTAGCTGTAGGTGTGAGTGTGGATGGTTGTTCGTCTGTGTGTGTCCTACAAATCGCTGGCAACCAGTTCAGGGTGTCATACAAAATAATGATGTTGTAATGGTCTGCTTTTTTTGGGCCATGCACAAACACACACCACAGACACAAATACTTGGAAGCCCGGTAATTGTGCATCTTCCCACAATGGTAAAAACGCGAGAGCCATTTGAGGGAGTTAAGTCAGCAGAGTCAGTGAAGATTTGAGGCTGGTGATGCAAGCAGTTGCTGTGTCACTTTTAAACTGTGTTGACAACTCCGCAAGTGCTTATATCATCACAACACTGTGGAGCCGTACGTCCTTGTCTTTGTCACAGTCCTTATTAGCGTATCTCTCAAGGTATAAATGAACTTCAGTGACATATCAGTAATCACACCATTATTTTCCAGCAATATTATCCTTTAAAAGGAGTATCAAAATGTAAAAATGAACCGCTCTATAAAATACGTCATGGAGCTGCAGTCCTTGACATCACTGTACTTTACTATAATTAAGTTACTGAGGCACCATAGCTCACACAGTCACCTTCACCCATCCATCCATCATCCGAACTGCTTATCCAATATTATATATATATATATATATATATATATATATATATATATATATATATATATATATATATATATATATATATATATGTGTGTGTATGTGTATATATGTCTTTTGTTTGTTTTTACAGCAATTTGGCACCCGACGCGGAGTGACTGGTTCGCCTATGCCCCCATAGCCGGCCTTCGTACAGATACTACAAAAATAATCTTTTGAAAACATAAATGACAACCAATAATAAAATAGTGACAAGCATATACTACTAACTGCAGATGAGGGTAAAGGTTTTCATAAAGCTTCGTGACGGAGCGGCCGACTTCATCATCTCACTATCGCAGCCAGGGAGCCATTTGTTCGACTTTAAAAAGTTATGACTTTGGAGGACATTTCCACCTTGAAAAGCAGCAGCTCTGAGCTAGTCAATATACCTCTTACAAAAAACCATATTAAAGAATGAGGCTATTTTCCTGGAGATAGCGTCCCGGTGACTTGGAATAAACATAAATTGGAAGTTCATACGCCACCGAAAATATGTCTGAGCTACCATGTATTTAGTCCATTACTACACAAATTCCTGCTGCAATATTACGGCAGCTTTATCGTCCTTGTAAGTTGTTATGAGTAGCCTACACATTGTTGCATTGCTCGTGCAGTATTTTTGTGGTATTCATAGATGTCGCTCTCTCTTAATATATTCTACCATTTTTAAATGTGTTTGTATCATTTAAAACATGGTTTTCAAGACCATCAACTTTTTTTTTTTGCCATAAATGCAATCATAACATGCCCAAGGTGTAGTTCTATGTTGCGACTTTCACTTATTGCGGGGGTGTTCTGGAAGTTAATTCCTGCAATAGAGGTTCACACAAATAAGCAGAAGAAAAAGCAGAAAAAAATGCTGCTTTTCCAGTTTTTGACCGGGCTTTACTTTGTCAATCATGTTCGCCTTGTCAACTAGAACAGTGGTCCCCAACCCCCGGGCCACGACCAGTACCGGTCCGTGGGTCATTTGGAACTGGGCCGCACAGAAAGACTACATAACTTAAATTACTTTGGTTTTATTCATTTCGGATTCTGAAAGATGTTTTATTTTGAAATATTACCGGATTCTGTGTTTCATCCATGAACAGTATGTCACTCTTGATGCAGGGGAAGGTGGCGCTTCTCGGTCATGTGATAGGTTACCGCTAAAATCAGGGGTGTCCAAACTCGGTCCTCAAGGGCCACTGTCCTTCCAGGAGCAACACACCTGATTCAAATAATCTGGATCGTTCTAATGCTGCTTCAGAGCTGGCTGATGAACTGATCATCTGAATCAGGTGTGTAGCAGCCCAGAGAGACAGAAAACAGGCAGGACAGTGGCCCTCCAGGACCAGAGCTGGACATGCCTGGCTAAAATGAAAACCAAGAGCTAGCAAAATGAGCAAAAAAAAAAAAAACATATTTGGAAAGTTCCTTTGGGCAGGGGAAAAAGCCCAGCCAGGAGACAGAAGAGGAGCCTACGACTTCCAAGAAAAAGAAGGCTACATTTAATAAGACAGTATCAGGAGTCCTACTTATGATACCGATTTATCTCAACGGGAGATTCCCACGCACCAAGCCCACTCTGCATAATATGCGGTGATGGTGAGTCGTATTTTGCATGCACTTTTTTTTTTTGCGGTGTATCTTATTTTAAACATTACCATAGCGACCAGAGATTGTTGCGGCCAGATCGGATGTTCCTCATGTCATGATTTGTGTTTATGATTATGTTATGAAAATACCACATTTTGTTGCATTTATCCGGCCTTAAAGGCCGGTTCCTGAAAATATTATCTGACATTAAACCGATCCGTGGGGCAAAAAAGATTGGGGACGGCTGAACTAGAGCTGCCATGCTCGGACCAAAGTAATGTATGGTTAATTCTTCACAGGAGTAAAATGACACAATTTATGGACACAGGGAGTGGACAAACTATATTGAAGAAGAATCATCATCTTTTTTCATCACGTCCTCGTTTGACCCATCACAGTCATGAACACAGGAAAGACATTAATGTAGTCAGTTGGATGATGGATGGACGGAGAGATGGACAAAATAGATAGTCGGATACCGTTCATAATTTCTCACAATTTCTCCATTGTGAGACTAATAAAGGTTTTCTTATCTTATCTTATCTTATACATATATAGTGTGTATAAAAAGGATGAACAATCAAGCACTGATCTTTAACTTCATTTTTTTATTTATTTTTTATCATGGCAGGTTGAAAGAACTTGAACATTATTGCCCGTGATAAGAGTGGTTTAGAGGTGGGAATCACTTAAAAAGGAGGGGGGAAAAAATCTGTTGAGTCGGATGCTGGTTTAAATAAAAAAAAAAACAACTCGCTCCACTTTCCCGGTTACTCTGAAGTCAACATTGCTTTTTGTTCCGTGCTCATTCTCAACGACACGCTCGCAAGTCCTATGCAGCACTTACCTCCCTCTTGCATTTTTCACACACTGTGAAGCACTTTGCCAAAAATGTCTTTCAACCTCTTCTCTGTGATATTCATCATCACCGCTTTTGTCGCGGTCTTTTCAGTGACACTTGCCACAGTTTCAAATTTAATTGGCAACCAGCAGGATTATGAGATGCTTCTGCTTCTCCCGAGTGTGACAAAAGCCACCTTACTTACTCCTTGTAGATTTCTGTGGCATGACATTGCGTTTTTATGTGAGTAATTTGCCACTCGGAAAGAAACTCGAGGGGACAAGTGGTTCCTCCATCAGGGCTGTGTTTTTCCTAAAAGCAGCAAGCACGTTGTCACATCGTGTGCCCTTCTCCTGCACTGGAGAAGAAGCATATGTTAGGAACTCTAAAAACATGAAGGAATATCACCAGTGTGCGGTTCCATTTGGCTGATGAAGCACAATAGCAGTTGAGAAAAGTGACTGTGCTGCACTTCTTCGAGAGATCACAATCAATCTGGAGGCCTAGTTACAGAGAACATGGAACTAAAAGGGCTGGAGTTGATAATAAATGTTTAACTCGCCTCCAATCAGGCTGACTATTAAAATGCAGTTTTACTTCAAGGTTTGACTTTGCTAAATGGTAGACGCCACATAACCAAAAATAGCATTGAAAAATCAAATATTTTCATTTTTGTGCAAATATCATGGACAATTATGTTTTTGCAGTCCTGGAACTGTGCCAGGTTAACTCCTCGACATAATACAAAATTTTCAGTTATAATCTAAATTGCCTCGGCATGCGCATGTTCGGCCACTTAACTGACAAGTGTACTTGGCGGAGTGGTAAGTCGAAGAAAGGGTTCCGTCAGTCGACATCTGTACCTATGGGTAAAAAACAAAACAAAATGTACCCATAGGTACAGATGGCGACTGACGGAACCCTTTCTTCGATGGAACTTTCCTGTACGACTGAGAGCCTCCACAAGCAACGGAGTGGTAAGTGAATGTGTAACGGATGCCGTCTTGCGCGGTGCCAGCGAACGTTCTGAGTTTGCAGCCCAGGCTTTTAGCTCAGTGGTCAGCGTACTCAACGATCACCCGGTGATGGCAGGGGTGAAGACGTGGCCTCGACGGCACAGAATTGCCCCCGATGCATACGTTTCTCATCTTATACTAATCTTAACATTAAAAATACTTGTCAACAAAGTGAGTGAACTCTGACCTTCATTCAAAGGCCACGACAAATCATGACTCTACTTTCGAGATAGGAACTCAGAATCACTTTGAGGGGGAACGGCTTCCATTTCATCTCATGCGTCTTGAACCCTGTGTACTGAATACATAGAGGAACAGTGTATTTTTTTTTTGTTTGTTTTCTATGTCACTTCACATGTGAAAGAAAAAAAAAATGTGTAAAATCAGTAAAAAGCCCTGAAACAGAGTGGCAAATTATTGCTGTTTTATCTTTCAACACTGGTTGAACCCTGCTCAATGTGATTATTTGTGTGCATGTGAGCTGTATATTAGACGAGAAGGAGAGCTTGCTGGCTTTTCAAGCTTGTGGGCCTTGTCAAAAAAGGAGTCAGGAAATGCAAAGTGACAGCTGTAGCCTTTCTGCTTCCTTACTCTAACATGGTTATTTGTCTACTGCCTGCATCGCTGATCACATGCACACACACATACACTGAAGAACTGTTGATGCATTCACAAGCTGTAACCACTCCAGTAACACCAGTTCACCAAACTAACTACATACCTCACCAGAAAAATGAACACAAACAGCCTATAAAACAACTTTAAATTCAAATGCAACCATTTAATAATGTAGAGCAGTAGCCATATTGATTGTCTTGTGTAAAAATGTTTTGATCTGTGTCTTGTTGATTTGGTTTTGTTTAGATTGTAGTTTTCCTTGGATCCTGTTTTGTCCTTGTCTGTCTCGTTACGTTATTGTGTACAGCCGTGCTCATCAACCTTAGTGATGGATCAAAATATGCATTACCATTATTACAATATCTTGCAATATCATTGTTACAGCTGCAGCGGTTGTGAAGGCTCAAAATAAATAAAGCTGCATTGTATTGTATTCCCTTTAGCGGAGCATAATCTAGTGGATGCATAGCACGACGGCAGCCACTATTGTAGCTTCTTATGATGCAGTGTGCCCTAAATATGAAAATATTTTTAAAAGAGGACATTCATTGAAGGTGCATTTTATAATCCGAAGCGCCTTATAATGCGGAAAATACGGTAATCAAAAATAGATTACATAAATGAACCCTCATCGTCGTGTTTATTCAAATTTTTATGTACCTGCGGACACTGTTGTAAGACTGAAAAAAATAATACATAAAAATCCATCACACAGTTCAATTGACAATCAAGGCTTTGGCCACCAGGGGGCTTTGTGTGAACATGAAGCCTCACGAGCTGAACCTTTTTGTGAACCAGGTGGATGGAAAGCTTCAAATATTCCGAAGGCTTCATCTGCCCATCGCTACATCAACCCGGTCTCTTGTATTGAGCAATCAGCTCCCTCAGCCACTTGAGTCTTGTCCTGGTCTTTTCTCGTTGTCCCGTCAGTTGTTTGCATTTCCAGGTAAGTTTCCTGGTTTCTTTCTGACCCTGTCGGTTCATTGTTTGTGTCAGCTGTCAGTTGGCACGTACCAAGTCATGTAGTGTGGAGTCTTATTCTAGTGTTTGAATTTTGCTTTTGCAATTTGTTGATATGGTATTTTTTGATTGCATGTGACTGGTTTACGGTACTTGCCTTTCTTTTCTTTTGAGATTAAATTCTCATTTTGCGTGGATCCCTGCCTTACCTTCCTTTTCCCTGCTTTTGGGTCTTCAATCATGCATAGCCATGCCAAAAAAAAAATTAAAAATTAAAAATAAAAACCCCAGCATCAAATACATTTTCCACTGGATTTTAATTGCAAAAACAAACTGACAACATCTTTTCCAAGATAAGTGAAAGTCTTAAATTAATTTCAAAAGTGTTCAGATAAGATGGGGAATGAGGCTCCCGTGAGCCCATTGAAGGATTTCACCAAACTCGACATCAGATCATATATCATTTCCTTTTGCCACATCTTCCTCCATCTTATTATCGGCGGCACAGTCAGATAGCAGTGCGGATGCGAAAACAAATGGGAGAAGAGAGCAAGATGTTGAATATTCATAGGGAGGATAAAGATACAACTGGGACATTTTCAAGCTTTATCAGCACTAACAGGATCTAAGCTGCGGTAATTCATGCTAAACCGAAACCAAATCAGCCCCAGTGCTGTTTGGGTTAAAGAAAAATCTAAAAGTAAATAGACTAGGGTTACATTTCCAGAGTGCTTGTGTGATCTCTTTCCATGTCTTGTCAATCGCAGCGAGCTTATTGAAAGATCATTTCTCTTCATGTCGAGCTTGAGGCAATGATTACGAACAGAACAAAATCTCAAAAGCTGATCTCGGAATCCAGCATTTCTTTTGTTCAACAACCATTGGCAAAAAAAAAAAAAAAAAGTTTTCTTTTTTGAGCTTTCTTCTTGCATCGTTTATAAGTGAAACACTGTTGTGCAAGGATTATCATATTTGTTGACCTCAAATTCCCAAAGTGCTTGACCGTCTGAAAATGTAGCTATTTCCTAAAAATCTCCCTCCTCTGAGGCCAGTCTAAATGTATTATGATTTGACATTGCAACCTTTCCCAAAGACGTCTGGGAAAAGGAAATGACCCCAAGTGGTCTCTGCCTCCCTTGTGGATCAATGCTGTCCTGACACATCTGTCTGTGTGTTGTGAACATACGTGGGTGAGTTCACAATATATCAAAGATTTTGTCAAAAAATGCAGAGAAAGGTAGTTTCAAGACATAGCTTTGGCCACTTTTTCTCCCCCAAATTTGATTTAGGTAAAGAAATCAATATCGAGATAGGACACCATAGCTTTTACAGTACTTTTCCACGATCAGATCAGTTTTTGGTTTGGTTGTTTCTATTATCAACATTGACTCATGCTAATTCAGAGGTTCTTAACATGGGTTCGATGGAACCCTAGGGGTTCGGTGAATCAGTCTCGGGGGTTTGACAGCGCCTCTGCCATGGAGGTTAAGACACACCCGACTCAACATGTCAATTATTTATGACATGCCCGCTTGGCCATCACTGGCTGGTTCATTTTGTGCACAATTAAAAAACGTATACGGTACTTTATATTTACACTAATTGTGTTATTTTTTTCTGTTTTTAATAAATGCGTTTTTTTTTTTTTTTTGTCTTGAATTATGTCTTCACTAATGAAGGGTGAATGTGCATATGAACTGGTTGGGTTCAGTACCTCTTGCAAGGTAAAGAACCACAGTGCTAATTGCTTTGATGAAATCCCAAAAGCTCGACAAGGAATGCATATTTTGGATGTACTTTGTACTAACCTACATTCCTGTTGAGATGCAACTTTTTGGGAATGTAATAATAATAAAAAAAATACAGATTAAGTTGAAGGATTTCAAACATTGCCTACAGTGCTATTTATTGCAGGTTTCACAATACAGTTGAAAAACAAGCTGCAATCATGGAAATTGAAAGACAATGTACTTTGCTTCCCCCCCAAACTCAAATGTTTCCACTCTATCTTTGGATCAAGTATTTTTTTTTTTTTGCATGAAATCAGAGATCTCAAGGTGGTGTACGCTTTTCAGAATAAGTTCATAGTATAAGGAGGCGCTATGTCAATGCTGTTAATGTTGCTAATTTAACAGTGCTGTAGATTGTTATTCATGTGTACACATTTGATTAATATTATTATTTATACTATTATTATTATTTATCATATGTGGGAGTTTACTTACCAATCTGTTTTCAGTTATTTTTTTTTCCTCTCTAACACACACACACACACACACACACACAGGTTAACATCTGCTGTGCATTGGGCTGATCAATTATTCACAAGTACACTTATCCTTGCACCAGCCCACCTCTGCTGTCAGCAATCGGGGGAGGCGTCAAAGCCAAAAAGTGCATTCTTGACTTATTAATGCAACAGGGAACGAAGCTGCATGATGGATGATAGAAGAAAATAATAAGAGTTTGTTCTTATGATGAAGGTGAAAAAAGATGAGGGTATATTATTGATGTGTTTGCGCCAGTGTTCTAATGATGATACTTGCAACTTTTTGTGGGCAAGAACTCCTCAATATCTTTCTCACGTTCTCTCAAATACTTTTTTCTTGTAGTATTTCCATGTACTGTTGTCCCAGAATGTTCCACTTAGAGATGATTGGGAGGACGCTGTCTATCTTGCCAACATACAAGCAAAATTGTGACATG
>CAAKHF010008384.1:10572-27797 GCA_901007745.1 Hippocampus kuda
TCATCGTGTGTGTGTGTGTGTGTGTGTGTGTGTGTGTGTGTGTGTGACTGTAAAAATCAAGATAAAGATACCCAAGCGTATTCTATCCACATGTTACTTTGACTCAGGGATCGCTAACCTTTTAGAAACTAAGAACAATTTCTTGAGTTTCATTAATGTGAAGGGTTCCCGGTTTGATACATACTTTTGGAATAATAAATGTGCTCAAACTATTTGGGGGAAAACTTTTTTATCGTCACTGAGCCAAAACAGAACTACAGACAACTCGTAGTTCTGAGGGGCTACCTCATGTCCACGGGGACCATGTTAGTAACACCTGCGTGAAATCATTTTCCAAATCAACTTTAAAGCTGGGTTGCTGCACATTCACCAAAGCTTGTATTAACGTTGCCGGAAATGTGTTCAGTTTGTGATCAACTCCACGCATCAGTCGTCAAAATCTAAATCGTCCTGAGCACACCAACACACAGTTCCATGTTAGTTACAGGTACTAAATATCCTCAGATGTCTTGCATGTCTCCTTCTTCCTTCGTTTGGTCAGTAGTTAACTATGCTTTTGGTATTATCTCCGTTTCGTTATGGCTGTGCAGAGCTCACAAAGTAATTGTCTGTTTGAGTGTGTGTTGGCTAATACACTTGTCAATTAGTGTCAGACAGAAACCTTTTACGTTACAATGGGTTCCTGCTAATAATCATCACTAGATGGCAAAGTAACACTAACAGGGAAACAACTCAATGGGGAACGTAAAGAGACTGTAACACCGTATATACAGCGCATCGCATTATAAGTCGCACTGTTGGATGCTTTTAGGTGTGCCTTATAGTGCGGAAAATACGGTACAGTATATATGGTATCTTTCAGCATATCCTGTATAACAACTCACATATTGTCTTCTGGATTTTCTTCGGAAATTTTTTGTGAAGTCACCTCATCACAGCGTACTCATGATGGCATGAAGGAAAATTATGATGATAAATCCGGAAGCTGGAATGGAAATCACGGTGACAGTGATAAGCAAGATTGTCTTGGCAGCTCATTACAATATGTCGTAAGTGACAAATACTAGATTTCTCTCGCTTGACAAGTCACATTGCGTAAATGTCAGTGTCTCATTCAACATCTTAAAAATGTCTACATTCATTAGCCTCTGTGATGCTATGAATAGATGTGAACAACTAACGGGCCAATAACTTTGCAAAGGGTTTTGTCTGTCAAATGGCAAAGATGACTAAATTCTAAAAACATCAAAGGGGTTCTCACATGACTCCATCCATCCAGTTTACACATTTAATCTTTCACAATGGGCAAGCCTGATCTCAGTATGTGTTTGAATAAATTTGCCCAGTGTGAATCAGGTCATTGTGGGTCTGCGACTCAAGAGTTGGCACGCTGGGGGGGTCCTGGCACCAACTTAGAGGATAAAGAGCGGCGAGCAGGACGGCAGCGTTGTTGTTCCACTCAGAGGAATGTAAGCAACCTTCCAGACACCCTCCTCTCTCATGCCCCCTCACTTTAGGACATAAGCCCACACACGGATAGCAATTACTCTTTCCCCAGACACGATGACCCCGAGTTCTTGACCCAGAAGCCACCCAGCCTTGAGCCCCTTTCTCCCTTTCCCTTCAGCAAGTGAGGGCCAACAGGAAAGACAAGCATTCAGTCAGAAATGGCAGTGCTTGTTTAAGGTCACTTCCTACTGGCGTGTTGCTCAAAGTGTGCCTGTCAATCACACATAATTACACAGACTGGCTGCTCCCGAGGCCAGACAGCTTGGAGCGAGAGAAGCAGATGGCTACATAAATGTTCCTTCTCCTCTGATGTAGTCAGACTCACAAAACACTCACATATTTTAGTATTTGAACAGTTAAGTTTGCAAGCAAAACAGAAATAGCCCCCATGAAGGAAGGATGCATAGATCGTTTCTTTTATGATTACATATTTTTCCCCAATTTTTGGCTGGGAGGGAAAACATTTTACTTTTATTATTGTATCTTATGATAATAATAAAGGGGCTGTGGTGTCCATTTTAAACAAGGTGGATTTGTTTTGTTTCGACAGCAAAGGTGAGCGATACAATCCGACTTTGTAAAACAATTTCATTGGAGTAAAGTAAACCTTTTTTTAATGCATTTATTGTCGAGGTACTGCTATAAAATAGTGTCACATTATTTCCATTCATAATGTCATTTATATTTACAGACCCTGCAGTGCGAACAAAAGGCAGGAGTATACCTGTAACAAACAATATCATGGCAGGCCGAAACTCAACTGTAATCGTTGCTCGAAACATGGCTGATGGTTACTGACAAATATTCACACGATAGTTTAATTCCCATCCCATTCAAATCTCCTTTGTTTCTCCTCCCATCTGAATCTGATCAAATGTGAAGCGGAAATGTTTTCCACTTAACTTAAGCCAGATGGGAAGGGATACACAGTGATTGGAAGCAATGCGAGCACGGCACTGAGCTTCATCCTCTGGTTTTACACCAGTTACTGCCAACAAGCACTTGTACTGTTGTCATGGTTGCTTTGGCTTGTCTTCTAACTACTGTTACTTGGCTGAGTTTCTCTTCAATGTTGCATATCTGTGTTGGCAGTGGATTTTTGTGAGAAAAAAAAAATCGGCTGACCATTCTTACAGAAAGATTCGCATTCGCACAGAATCTCAGAGGCTTTCATTCAAGACACAGTAAAACAATGACTCAGGCAAGTCCAATGTTTTCCGCCAACCCGAATTTCTCACTTCAAATGTGTGAAGTCAGTCAAGAATGATAGCGAGCAGAGGTCCAGCTTCACCTGTTTTATGGAAGAAGATACTGCAGGACAGATGAATGATGCTAAGAGGCTAATTGGATGAGTCCGAGGGGTCATGAACAAAACCGCTTGTCATATTCCAAAGAGATTTGAGGCACAACTGGCAACTGAGATTAAT
This sequence comes from Hippocampus kuda, assembly GCA_901007745.1. Lineage (NCBI taxonomy): Eukaryota > Metazoa > Chordata > Actinopteri > Syngnathiformes > Syngnathidae > Hippocampus > Hippocampus kuda. Next base: position 13,509 of record CAAKHF010008384.1, read on the forward strand.
GACAACTCGCTGACTGACTGCATAGTTGCTCGTGGCGGATGTTGGGCTGATTAACTGCCTCAATGGCTACATGACAGTGAAACAGGCTTAAAAGCCATCTTCGTCATTAACACTGCAGCAAACATCAAGAAAGGGCCAGCGGCTCTCCGAACAAAATGCCACCGACACACAAATTGCTACTGAGGACTCGTCTCCCATCAGACGCAATTCAACTGCAAACCTTTTCTCAAATTCAGACGAGTGAATCGGGTACTGCATTAAAGCTTAACAAACTGCAACAACACATGGGTTCGGTTTTCAGATGGGGTATTCTCAAACTACCATGTCTTTTGCAACAAAAAAATACCCAAGTTTTAAGTTGTACTTGAAATTTCATTGAGGGATTTTGGAATTGGTGGTGTAAGTTAGTTCTCTGCACTATAAGACACTTCGGATTCTAAGGTGCACCTTCAATCAATGGCCTATGTGAAAAGTTTTTTTTTTTTTTTTCATATATAGGGCACATAGAACAGAAGCAACAATAGTGGCTGCGGTTACACTATGCATCCACTAGATGGAGCTACGCTAAAGTGAATACAATATAATTCAATGCAGCTTTATTTATAGAGCCTTCACAACCGCTGCAGCTGTAACACTGAGAATTGGTCAAATGGACATGAAACATAAATACAAATGGCATTACAATACAATAAACCAAAGACAAAAGTTATGAAGAGAATTGATTCAACAAAAAGCCACACAAATCATATGGGCTAAATATCCTTAGAAGTCTTGCTTGTCTCCTTCCTTCATTTCGTTAGTCGTGAACAATGCTTTTGGTATTGTCTTCGTTTCATCATTCCTGCGCAGAGCTCAGAAAGTCGTTGTCCGTTTGAGTGTGTGTTGGCGAATGCACATGTCAATTCGTGTCGGGAAGAACTCTCTTAGATTACAATTAGTTCCTGGCTTTTGGAAAAATTGAATGCTTTTAGGTGTGCCTCATAGTGTGGAAAATACGGTCCTACAAGTTCTGGAAAATGTAAAAAATGCATAGCACCAACAGTTTTCATTGTGCTGTTGTCACTAAAATAACGCATTTCTTAAAATCACACATTTTCAAACAAATGTGAAAAGATGTGTCATGATAAATGATAGAGTCTTATGAAAATCATATGAAGATGAAAAGATTCACTGTCGGCGCCCATGAGTTACTGTTCCCCAGGGTGAACTAGCACAAAGATTTTTTTTTTGAACCACAGGCCTACAAATCTCTGCTAAGAATAATCAGGCACTGACAAAGATAAAAGAACGTCTTGAAAAACTATCCATGCTTGACTAAATCTTTCAACATTTTTATGAGCCCTTAATAGTAGATGGATCCATAATTTCCGAGACACTGTGAGCTCAAACGATGAGGCATATAAAAAAAAAAAAAGTGAAAAAAAAAAACATATGGACTTACCTTCTCGTTATATTTGAACTTGACATAGAACCAACTGGACTTGATCATCCTTCTCTGCAGAGAGAAAATCTTTTCCAAACGCAAATGGCGACTGTGCAATATCGCTGCTGCTCCTTCTGCTTGCTCTATCTGACTGTGTCCGACTTCGAGCCTCGACGCCTGAAACTGTTTCACATCTTGCTTAGTCTTGTGCGTGTGTGTGTGTGTGTGTGTGTGGGGTGGGGGGGGTGTATTTGTGTGGCAGGCTTGGATAACTGACAGAAGAGCTCCACAGAAAGGATTCAGTCGTGGCGGCAGATGCCAGCAGAGGTGAACGTTTCCCTTCTGACTGCGCGGACTCTGAAGGCTCGAGCTCCGACCTCTTTCATTGTCTTCTCCCTCTTTTTAAAGCTTTCTGCTTCCACGTCAGAACAACTGGATTTTTTTGTTTTTCTGCCTTCAATGTTCCAAAGCATGCGTTCAATTCCCATCAGTTTGCCCTCGTTTAACTCTATCTCAATGTCGTGTTTTCTGTAGCGTTGTCCTTGTTATTATTTCAACAGACCTTTTTTTTTTTTTTTGCTAGTCCCCTGAAGGACCTGCACTCCCACGAGACAAACACACTCTCCTGCTGAACAAACGTGTTGACAAAATGCTACACTCACATTATTTTGACGTGAAATGTAGTACACGCCTCAGGATGAAGATTTCAAATTTTTCAAAAACGACCTTCAGAGAGTAGAAATTCATGTCGAGCAGTTTTGTTCGGTGTCTGTCATTGACTGTATGTAATAGTTGCTCAGTCAGTTCATCGGTCGGTATTGGAGCATAATGTAGTCATGTAAACAACAACCAAAAAAAAGAACAGAGGTCATTAAGGGTGCAGAGAGAGGAGTGTGTTTTCAATTTTGACCTTTTGAGTAATATAGCACCAGAGTCAAAATGGCACAATTCCTCCAATTTGTAAGCGCCTGGGCATTCACACAAATCAAACAAAATAATTTTGTGGTATAAAGAAACATATGCTTTGAGTATCACTGCATGATTGATAATGGGCTCAAATCCGCTAATTGATGATGATGATTTTTCGGAAATGTGTTTCAGCGCTTTATTAAATACACATGGCTTGCTAGGACAACAATTAGCTTCAGGGGCAAAGGAATGAAAGGACAAGAAGTTCATTGTTTCAGCATGCAGAATAGGGAAGAACTTTTTCTTTTTAATGCTCCAGATTGGGGAAAACTATGAATTATGTTTTTATTTTTTCGTTGTTGTTGAAACGGAAACCTATGAACCTACGTAGGTTTCCACTTGTTTTCTGTCTTTTCTCCTTCTTACATTTGAAAAGCAATGGAAAAGCTCTGGTGCCCTGGAACCTCATACGCAGACAGTCTAGCGACGTTAATGCCGTCGATTTACGGTGGAAATCTCTCTGTTTGCGTGACACGAGAGCCGCAAATGGTGTGTGCCTGTGTACGACCTGGGCGATGGCAAATAACTTAGCTTGTGTGCTGACAAGAAACACACAGAGAATCCCGGCCTGACACTTGCAGCTACAGCAGCGCAAACGTTCAGCCGTTCGAGGCAACAGTGCATCAGCCGCGCTTCATATTCGGATCTAATTTGCTGCCACAAAGGCAGAGAGTAAAAAGGAGAAATTGCCTCGTGGAAAAATCTGCTCACTTTTGATCTTTGAAAAGATGTTAAAGGCCGCTTTAATCTTTTAAGCTTCTGGGGTTGTTACAAGGCCTGCGCAACAAAGGTTTGAATAATGTAATCGAAGGAATAAGAAGGAACAAAGGAGAGGCGAGGGAGGAAACTGAGCCCTTGTAGCAATATTTACCCCCTGTCAGAGAGTGTATGTACTGAAGGCTATGTTTTATTTTCATCATAACCACTGTTGGGCTCATTTCTTTTGTTCCAACTCCTGTGAAGACTTTTGGACATGACAACTTGTTTTTTTTTTGTTTTTTTTTTGGGCGGGGGGTTCTTTCCCCCCAACGTGTTTTCCTGCAGGGTTCAGTTCATGACAACCACGGGAGGGGGGGTGGTGTTAGGGTGCTGTCTCATATTCCTGATTCAGAATCCAAAATAGTGCAAAAGGTTTGAACAACTAGAATGCACTTTGCCTTTATACTTCACCACAATTGAGGTGACTGAAAACCCTGAAATGGTCGGCAACCAATCATGTAATGAGATGAAATACTGAGACCGTCAAATCGGATGCCGTCAACACCCTTGCTGTGCCTTGAAATTCTTTCCGTAAATGTTATTTATGAACAGACTCAGGTGACAAACGGCAGCGCCTTGGTGGAGTCTGACCCTCACTGGAACCAAATCCGAATTAGTATCAGCCAAACGGACCAAACTCTGGTTTTGGTCGTACAGGGATCAAACGTCCTGTACTGAGGCATTTACTACCCCATACTTCCGGGGTTGTTTCCACAAAATCCCCCAGGGTTGTCCAAGTCCACAAAGCACCAACCCAGTCGACATGGTTGAGTGAACTCCCATTAATGCTTGCGCGAGAGCGGAGAGCTGGTCCGCTATTCCACAGCAAGGACAGACCCTCCTCTTCAGCATCCTTTAACCCTTTCATGCACAAATGATAACCTTAAACCTGAAAAGATGTCCACTGGAGTAACCGCTGTCCCTGAAAGGGTTTGATTTACCTGACCAGGGAGGCTAAGGAGTGTGATCCTCCTATAGTTGGACCACACCTTCGGCGTGTCAAGGACAACCCCACAACATCCAGAGTTGGTTGGAACTCCAAGCAGATCTTATCCACCCCCTGGGGGGCTTTGCCAACCATGGAGCTTTTTAACCACCTTGGTTACCTCAATCCCATTGGTAAGGAAGCCTGCCTCTGAGAGCCCGTCCCAGCTGTCTTCAGGCAGTAGGCGGGGGACACCCTGAACCGGTTGCCAGCCAATCGCAGGGCACACACGGATGAACAACCATCTGCGCTCACATTCACACCTAGGGACAATTTAGTGTGTTCAATCAGCCTGCCATGCATGTTTTGGGAATGTGGGAGGAAAGCGGAACACCCAGAGAAAACCCGCGCCGGCACGGTGAGAACATGGAAACTCCACACAGGAAGTCCGGAGCTGGCATCGAACCCACGACCTCTGCACTGTGAGGTCGAGGCGCGAACCATTCGTCCACCGAGCCACCCCAATTTAAATCAATCATGGAAAATTCTATTAAATGTTCTTTCAAATGTCATTCGATTAAACTGATTAGTTTGCAAAAATCTGCACTTTCTGTTTTGGGGGATGAGCACAATCTTGGTGAATACGAAGCATGTTTGGGAAATGAAGGAAAGCGTATACATGAACCGATCATGTCTGCTTTCTTGACTCTGCTCCGCACACACTGGGCGCTAGCATCCTAATATGGCACGACACAGTGCATGTTCCGTCTCTTCCGCTCCGCAGGCTGTATTGGCCGCCAGCACAAAGGTTATTTCCTGCTCACTACACACAAACAGATATTAGTGATGAAGCTGACTCTTGCTGATGGCCAGATAATATAGTTCCCCATCTAGGCCACAGCCAGGAAATAACATTAGCCCCCGCACTCTCTCCTCCTGCTAACACTGGAGATCATGGCACTGGACAGTCTTACACGGCCACTAATTGTCGCTGCAGTGCACAGGTAAACGTTTATTGATCGTCATTGTACACACAAAAAAAAAAAAAGGGGATGAAAGTACAGTTTGAGCTGACCGTGAATCCAAGTTGTCAATTTAAGAAAATACAAAAGGAGAAAGTATTGTAAAACAGTCAACAGTGAAGACACACACAAACACACACACGCACACACACACACACACACACAAAACATTGTATTCACTATTTTTTCAAAATATATTGATCATCATTCCTTTAGATTTGTTGGCCATTTTGCTGCGCTTGAATGTCTTCCCTTTTCTCCAGTTTGGAACTTACTAAGCAGTTGTTTTGCGCCCACAGACTCCTGAGAGGCGAATACTATGGTGTAATGTGTTTACATGCATCCAACCTTGAAAAGGTCCCCAGGGGGATAAAACAGGCGGATTCACAAACAGACAAACACAAAAATTCAAACCATGACTCCATTTGGAGCCCATTTGGAGCCTTATTCAGCAGGCCCTTTCGGCAGGGGTCTAGTTGAAGAGGTGAAAATGGCTGCATCGAGAAAACAGGAGGAGAAATAGTTCCATAATTCACTGACTTTACAGATAAATGAAGAGGGCCCATCTTTGTGATGTTTTCCTTCACCTTCATCCTCCTTGAATGCGTCGGCACGCATTAGCCCTCTTTTTTATTTTTTTTTCTACTGGAGAAATGGCCCAGAACCTCAGCTGTTGCCTCATTGGCTGGCTGAACCAGATGAAAGCAGGAAAGAGACACAGACTAATTGCTTACAGACAGGACACGCGGTGGAAGGAGATTTTATTTTATTTTTTTAAAGAAAGAGGATGGTTCATGTGAGCCAGGTCATTGGCATTTACAAGGAATGAATAACATTCATTTTCATTCATTTTCCCAACCGCTTTATCCTCACTATTGTCGCGGGGGGTGCTGGGGCCCATCTCAGATGTCTTCAGGCAGTAGGTGGAGGACACCCTGAACCGGTTGCCAGCCAATCGCAGGGCACACAGAGACGAACAATCATCCACGCTCACACTCACACCTAGGGACAATTTAGAGCACAGGTGTCAAACTCAAGGCCCGGGGCCAGATCTGGCCCGCCACATCATTTTTTGGGGCCCGCGAAAGCAAATCAAGCATGTCAACTTCCATGATGCTTGTTAAAATCTCAACCAACATGTAAAATTCTCATATGTAATTAATAAGAGACATATTGTCAACATGTTCTTGTTACCAAACCCCTCATTACAGTAACTTAAACAATAGTTGAATAAACCGTTACTATTGACTTTTTTTATATGGGTTGAGTTATAACGGCCCTCCAAGGGAAACTGTAACTAAAATGTGGCCCACGACAAAAATGAGTTTGACACCCCCGATTTAGAGTGATCAATCAGCCTGTCATGCATGTTTTGGGAATGTGGGAGGAAACCGAAGTACCCGGGGAAAAGCCACCCAGGCCCGGAGAGAACATGCAAACTCCACACAGGAAGGCCTAGGCCCACAACCTCTGCACTGTGAGGTTGACGCGCAATTACTGGAGCACCGGGTCGCCCTCTATGAAATTGATGTGTCCAAATAAATGGGCTCTCTCATTACAGTAATATTACACAGTGTTTTCCTGATGAGTTACTTTCTGTCCCCACATCTGTCTGTCCACGGGCACGGTGTTGTAAACCACAAGATTTTTGTTGTGTTTTGTTTTTTTCTCATCCAAACAGCCTCGTGGCCTTTGCATGCCAAATGTTTTAATTGGGGCACAATTGATTGTGCTCTATGAATTCCACCCAGCAAACGGCAAAGGGCCATGCAAACACACACTTGACCAAGAATAACAAATTGAACAAATCTGATCTCGGTACCTCCAGGATTATTCCTGGCTCCAATTAAAGTAGAGGCGGCACTATTCTGAGCATCCACATGCATGAGTATGCGCTTTTTCATTTCCTTATTTTTCTTTCTTTCTGTCTTTACTTATAAGCAAACTAAAAAGCCCGTTGGATATTTTGTGGTAGTGTTCAAGAAACAAACATGTACCAGTAATTGAAACCATAGCAACAAACACTGCCCAAGTGCTTGCTTAAGTGAATAATGTGCTCATAGGTTATGTGGCATGGCCATTTTAGACAATATTTTTAAAGCTCTCGAGTCCATGTTTGCCCTTGGCACGCTGAAGTCTTCCCCCAGAAAGTATAAACACAGTCAAGAAAAATCAATCATAAGTTTTTGGCAACTTTCAGAGTAAAGTGTTTTAAGTGCTACTTCCTTCTTTAAGGCTTTTTATTTATTATTATTATTTTTGTTTAATGAATTGATGGTTTATGCATAGCTGTCATCTCGTGACGCTTTAAGGTATGCAGTCTGCAGTTTGTGTGTACGGCTGTCTCACATTACTAGAGATAATATAAGATACTGTGTGTCAACTGCGGTAAATCCATTACCCATCAGTTACAAATCAACAAATATTACTTATACTGTATATTAAAATCTCGTTAAGAAAGTTGCTCTTTTCAAATATAAGCTCTTGAGGCTGCACAACATTAATCAGGGAACTGTTGAACATCCTGGCGAGAGGAAAGAACATACAAATGTAATAAATAATTGAGGGCTTGAGTGGGTGGAATGAAGAGTGAAAAGAAAGTGATTTCATTCCGACCCGCTGTACTGCAAAATCAAGCTGGGCTGTTGGGTTATTTTTGGAGGCAGAACTGGTCTTAAATCTTCCAACGACTTGTTTTACAACTACAGACAGTGATACACGACTTGCGATGGAACAATTTATCTTCACTCTGTCAACCATCAAGACCAATTAGCCTAAATGAATGCATAATGTAAGCAACAGTTAGAAACAAGCAAATTCTAAAAGAAGTTTGTGTCCACCCATTTGTGTTCACCCATTTGTGGCAGAACGGTAATAGCTGAATTTACACAATGTACATGAATAAACAGTAGACCCTTGGCTTCAGTTTAATTTGTTTTTTGACATTTTGTTGGACCGGCTGGTGGTCCAGTGGTAAGCGCGTCAACCTCACAGTGCAGAGGTTGTGGCTTAGATCACGGCTCCGGCTATCCTGTGTGGAGTTTGCATGTTCTCCCCGTGCCTGTGTGGGTTTTCTCCGGGTATTCCGGTTTCCTCCTACAACATGCATGGCAGGCTCATTGAACACTCTAAATTGTCCCTATGTGTGAATGTGAGCGCGGATGATTGTTCGTCTCTGTGTGCCCTGTGATTGGCTGGCAACTGATTCAAGGTGTCCCCCCGCCTACTGCCCAAAGACAGCTGGGATAGGCTCCAGCACCCCCAGCGACCCTTGTGAGGATAAAACAGATCAGAAAATGGATGGATGGATGGATGGACATTTTTTTGTGTGTGTAAAGATCATCTGGGTTTGTATTTGCTTGATTTTCATACCAAAAAAAATTATTCATTAAGTTTTATATAAAGTGTCCACAATGCAAGCTTTTATTAACAGCAGTCTGCTCCGCAACACTCAGGCAATGGCAATGCCACACGTCCTGTCAAAAGTCAGAACTTAAAAATGAAAAAAAATAAAATCTAGTAACAGTTTCACGACACTTTCTTGTGCCACATCGTTGCTTGCAGTTGCACTCAGTAAACATGTCCAAAGAAAACTTTTTGGGAGTGTTACTCTTAAATAAGGCTCTGTGGGGCCAACCAAATGGTGGTGAAATTGTTCTTACACTGCCACAGTTTCATTTCGAAGCGCTGACTTTTGACAGAATGTTACGATGACGTTGAGCAAACTTGTCGGAGTGTTGTTGAGCAGAACGGGATGCTTGTTATTGCTTTGACTTGAGAAGAAATGCTCGCATTGTCCACTGAAACCGTTTGACACAATACGACAGAACGTTCAGCATGACAGCCATTTCATAAAATAGAAAGAAACGTGAAATATGGCTCCCTCCATCTGCCCTCAAATGTCGTTGATAAAATTGTTAAATGTTCATTTCTTCACTTTGTGAATTTTAAATCATAATTTTAGTTATTTTAAATGTATTTATTTATTAGTATTATTAGTCATAAAATGTACTTTTGGGGGGATAATTTGCTATGGTAAATATTGCATCAAATTTCATTTTGATTTGGACTTGCTGGAACTGATTCATCAAGAAAAACATCTTGCATGTTGTCCTTCTATCACTCAATAACCTTAAAACGGGACAGAGCCAACATGTCCGCTCCAGACATCTGTTGCAAATCTTTAACATCTTGGTTGGCTCTATGACAAAGCTGGTACATCTGGTGACACAATGCTGAAGTGACCGGATTGGCGGCTATTGGTGCTCTACCTCCATTAGCCCACCTCCAACAATTTTGTGAGCGATGCTGCAATGCCCCTCCCCCGCCCCAAAAATAAAAATAGCAGCTGACTTTGTTCCCCTTAATGGAGCACATCATTAGCGATCAGAAACCGATTTCAGAAAAAGGCCCCGCTCCTCCCGTAGATCATCAGGAAAAACCCTAAAGTGACCTTGTGTACTGGTCTCCTTGACTTCGCAAAGTGTCCATCATGCAGATGAACTCGGAGGCGGTTCAAAGCGATCCATGAGCAGAGGAGCTTTAAGGATGCTGTGCTTCCAGCTAACATCAAACCGAGTGAATGGAAGAGCAAACTTTATCCGGTGGAAGTTGAATTCATGGAAGGAGGATGACCCTTTCCTTCCCCATGGATACCATCATGCTTCCATGCATCCCTTAGATGTCTGCAGTCACCTCACCTCAAGAGCACAATTATTGCACCAACTTGTTCTAGAACTATGATCTGCACCTAATATAGCCAAGCAACTACTGTATGATGGTGACCATGAAAAGACTTAATCTCTGAACACATATGGGACATATTGGCTGTGACAAAGTAGGACCTCATCATACCGATTGCTTATGTTGAAATATCTCACGCACCCCCGTGGTCCATGCTCGTTAGCATCACAAAGGCACGGGGGATGCCAAAACCCTTTGGGAGAGGTGAAGAGTGCACCGTATTGATTGGAACCTGAGAATGCCTTGTGTGGGCGTGACAGAAGAAATGTGTGTGAAAAGGGAGATAAAATGTTACATTGTATGTGACCTCCATCTCACACTGTTTGCATCATTTGCATCGAAACAAGTCACAACAAACTTAATATAGACACAAACGTGAACTCGCGATGATCCCTGACATGCACTTGACATTCAGCTGCCGAGTTCGTCCTTCCCATTTTTTTTTTTTAACCGTCTGGAGTTCAAGTGCATTGTACAGCCGGAGGCAAGTGAAAAAATCCTGTATTAATGTATGAGAGCCTCACTTTGAAAGACACTTTGGTTTAAAAAAAAAATGAAATATGTTCAACATAACGAGGATTGCTCTCAAAACCAAAAATGAGTTTTACCATACACTAAAGCACAGGTGTGAAAGTCAAGGCCCGGGGGCCAGATCCGGCCTGCCACATCATTTTATGTGGCCCACGAAAGCAAATCATCTGTGTCAACTTCCATGATCCTTGCTTAAATCTGTACTGAAATCTGAAATTGTCATACGTGATAAATAACAGTGACATTTTGCAATAATTTTGTGACTTGGTTGACACACTATATAATACTTGAACAAACAACAAACAAATAGTTGACTAATTTTGAAACGAATAATCTGTCTTTTTTTTTAAATTATTTTTGTGTACAAGTTATAATACAAGGTGATGATGAAACATTTATTCGGTTTCACTGTTGTAATGGCCCTCCGAGGGAAGAGCTCCAGCTGCGGCCTCCCTGTGTGGAGTTTGCATGTTCTCCCCGGGCCTGCATGGGTTTTCTCCGGTTTCATAACACATTCCAAAAAAAACATGCATGGTAGGCTGATTGAACACTCCATAGTGTCCCTAGGTGTGAGTGTGAGCGTGGATGGTTGTTTGTCTCTGTGTGCCTTGCGATTGGCTGGCAACTGGTTCAGGGTGTCCCCCGCCTATTGCCCAAAGACGGCTGAGATAGGCTCCAGCACCCCCCACGACCCTTGTGAGGATAACCGGATCGGAAAATGGATAGATGGCTGTTCCCTCACTAGATATTTTGCTCATTAAAGTCTGGTAGGGTGACTTTAAACTGAAGAGGATCTTGGCGCGCACACACACACACACACACACACACACACACACACACACACGCACACACACACTCATACGTGCGTGCGCACGCACACAAACTCGAGAGGCACTTCAAATACCTCCTCAAACAGGACTTTTTCCCCTGCAGAGTGGCATATTTTTCACAGGAGAAATGACTGCCGTGCGAGGCACTTTGTTTGGAGACATCCCTGCTTGGTTGTAATGTGTCGCTGGATAATGAGCTCGAGTTATTTTAGCTTCATTATCGCCCACCGGGTCCCCTGCAACAGGGAACATCACAGTAAATTGGCTCTGCGATACTGTAATAAGGCACTGAGACAGAATTGTCGAGTGTCTGTCAGGATGTGTCTGCCACTGCACCGTCATTAAAGCAAGTACAGACATAACTCATGTTGGCTTGTAGGGTAAAACCTTGATATCATTCTCCCTTCATGAATCAATGGCTTTGTAGAGAGCTTTTTTGAAAATTCTGCTTCTTTTTATGTGCGTTTTTTAATGTTAACCCTCCTGTTATGCATTCCAGCTAATGATCATCGGATCGGTGGTGCTTGCTTTGTCCTGAAATATAAATGGGAAAAGCTCAACTAAGCCCTTTGACGCCAATTAGAAACAGGACCGTTTTTCAGACATGCCACCAGCGCCGGACTCCGAGCATCAACAGTGAAAGGAGGGCTGTAATGTCGAAGCAGATCTCAGAAGAGGGGGATTTCCACGTGTTCAAGTATTCTCCTTACCTAGCAGCAGAGGGTGCCACCACCTCACAAAAAACATCACGGCAAACTACATGACTGAAGGGCCTGTTTCCTAATCAGGAGTGGCAAAAAAAACAAAACTGGAGTAGACGGAGCCAACAGTCGCAGTGTACTGCCTCCATCAATTACATATGTATTCATATTATTATTATTATTATTTTCCCCAGTGCGTCATCATATTCAAGTGCTTGCTTGAGGTGACGTTTGAGGCCACGAACCTCAGCTTTGCTGTGTATTACTAGCAAGACATGACAAAGAGTGTTGACAAAGCATGTACGTTTGTCAAAGCACCGCAGATATCTAGGGAAGCATGACTGTTCTCAGGAGGATTTATTGTTTCTTATCTTTCCTCGGGCCCATTGTGTCAGGCAACTCCCAGTCGGGTAGAACACAGATGGCTATTTCTCTCACTTTGCCTTGGGGCTACCGTGAAAAGCAGGCGGAGAAGGCCACCTCTTCAGCCTGCGGTGGTCAAGAGCTGGCACCGTTATGAAGGCATGAGGGAGAAGAGACGAGGCGGGGAGCCTCGCTTCCCTGTGGGTTCCTCTGAGAAACTATCTCCATCTGCTCATCTGGGCCAAAGCTGTCACTATTTCCTTCATCGACAGCATATGTGGCTGAATGTACAGCATGTCTAATAAATACAAGATGTTTTCCTGAATGTCAGAAACCAACCTGTACTCTTTTTTTTTTTTAATATACAGTGGTACCTCTACTTACAACCGTCTCTTCATACGAAATTTTCAAGTTACGAAACATCTCAACAGTAAAATATTGCCTCTTGTTAAGAAAGAAATTTCAAGATACGAAAGATAAAAATACAGGATGGGCTGCTCCTCGCAGCGCCGAGTTTCCTGAACGTAACATACTGATAGCTGCTCTGCCATTGGCTATTACCGAGCATCCTCCTGGCATCCCATTGGCTAAGAGGTACTTCTACCATGTGTCGATGCAGCGTCCTGGCTATTCGCCCCTTGGGCCATGAGGTGCTCCGATAATTTTACGGAAATGTGAATCACCCAGAAAAATTGTTCACCAGTCGAGCGATCGCTCACTATGCTGATGGTTGCTTTGGACACTTTCAAAGGATTGTCAAGAGCCGACCAAAGCAAACGTCCTTGGATCAGTTCTTTACAAAACAGCAGGCAAAAACCACTTTTGAGAGAGAACATGAACAAAAGGGGGGAAAAAAACCGATGAGGACGCAGTTAAAAGTTAAATGACCATCATTTTTATTCTTTATTTTTTGTTTTTTTACATTATGCATAACTCTCATTTATTGTGCAATAATCTAATTGTTACATGTATTTGTTACATATTTTGATGCATTTTATGTTTTAGAAAACATTTATGCCTGAATTTTTGGGGGTGCATGGAACGGATTAGGGCATTTACATGGAAAACGCGTCTCTAATAGTGAAGAAATTTCTTCTAGAACCAATTAATTTTCTACGTAGAGGTACCACTGTAATATTTAGACAGCATGGTTAGATGAGTGGCTCCTCCTTGAAAGGTTATGTATCTGAATTTCGGCTCAGGTCTGTGGTGCAGTTTTCATGTTCTCCCAGTGTTTGATCGGGTACCTCAGCTCCCTCCCATATTCCAAAAAAATACATGCTAGGTACATTCAAGACTTAACAAGGTCAATGTTAGTATTTCACACCGAGTTTTGTTTGTCTGCATGCACCATGTTATTTGCTTGCAACCAGCCCGGCGTGCGCCAGGCTTCTTTCTTCAAGTCATTCGTGATAGACTCCAGCTTGACTGCAACCCTAATGAGGACAATCAGTAGAGATAATGGATGGAATGATGTCGATTGTTTTCCTGTAGGCTGTAAGTCTTACGAGTCATGAATAACTTTTAGCCGGCGCCAGGTTAAGCGGGACCCATCCATCTGAATAAATCAGACTTCACTCGATTAAAGAGCAGGGAGAGACAGTAGATACTGAGCTAAAGGTAAGGGAACAATAACTATTATCTCCTTCCGAATTGAGATCTGTCTGGATTGAAGTAGAGGAGCAACAATGAGTTCACTGAGTCAGTGGCGAATGTGTAATGAGCAGTGAAAACAGGATAATCGTATCTTGCCGCAGGGCGGATGCATTGTGAGTGCACGTAACGCAACGAAACAGAAAGAATGTGTTCTGATGCTATCTAGCAGATGTCAAGCTCTCATATCTGGATGGGTTCAATGTATTGTTAACAGCTTGTTCATCCTCACTGTGAAACTGGAATGCCAGACGGTGTTGAGAACAGACCAAGTTTGGATCTTTTGTCCTTTTTTTATTACACTGGCTTTGCTGTGGTGTCATTGTCATCGGACAAGGCGGGGGGGGGGGGGGGACCCTCGGGCCCCCCG
>CAAKHF010008384.1:27817-44190 GCA_901007745.1 Hippocampus kuda
GGGGGGGGGGGGGGGGGGGGGGCATCCAGGGCACTCAGTCAGTATGTCAGCATCAGGCTACATTCATCACTAGGATGATTTTAAGAAACCATAGTTGTCATAATACACTTGTATTATAAGATGTTTGATAATCGCAGTGTTTTCTGTTTTTTATTATCCTGATCTATACAACACAGGCATTCCACCTAATTTCCTCATTCTTATGACCAATTAAATTTAGTCAGGTGCCCATACAATGCCATGACACATATCCATATTATGCCTTTTGTTCATACAAAAAAGTCTACGTATAAATTCTGTGATTTGAATCACACAATACACGTTTTTATATGAGGGTGGATGGAAAGCTTGTGACTAAAGCATGCAATATTTATAAAATCCTAACTGGAGAGAGAATTTCAGGCTTTGGAAAATAATGTATGCATGAGATGTAGATATTTCAGGCTAATGACACGCAACATTTGCAGATTTCAGTTGACATAATATTGTAATCACTGATGTCACTTTAGTTGCATATCTTGACACAATCTGTTCTCAGGGATTGTTAAAAATATAGGTGGCAAATGTTTCGAGATGGCATGTCGCAATTTCATGAAAAAATCAACAAGGTACCGGTACACTTGACACCCAATTTCTTCCCTAAATTCAATTTCAAGGTGCTGCATTAACTCTCATAAATGACAAAGAATACAATTATACACTCTCAGCACTCATATATGAAGAAATCAATAAAATAATAGTCTCTTATCAAAACTAAGGAGAGGGGAAGGAAATACGTACATAACGCTCCTTCCCCATAATGACAAGCAAGAAGGGGGAAACAATTTGGCAAATATCAGTAGCCCCCCCCCCCGCACCCCTCCCCAAAAAACTGAAGTTGTGAAAAATGAGCCTTGAGGATTTCCTTTTAGCAAGTCTTCATTAAATTCGCAGTCCCACACGTGAAAAATGAATCTGTTCCAAATGATATTAGCTTTGATGATGCCTCACCATAATTATTTTGGATGGTGGTCAGTTTTGTTGTGGTTACTCTTAAGCAGATTCAATGAATGTCTGTACCGTCTCAAGTCAGAAGAAGATGAGTAAGTTAGCACTTGTACTTGTTAAGAAGAAGAAAAAAAACAGTTTGCATGCATTGAAATCAAAAACATGTTAACTGAATGAAGACATCTGTTTAACAATGCATTCAAGCTAAAGGGGAGAGGGGGGGGACAAATTCTTAAATATTAACATTGGGAAACTGAGTCAAGCCCTGGCAGCTCTCTGGAATTCTCTCTTTCGAAAAGCCTGCAACTTCATCTTGGCTAACTGACCATTTATCGAGATTGCTGGTCTTTAAGGAGACATTTGAAGGGAACAGAGCATTTTTATTGGGGCCATGCTGGGTAAATACCAGACCCATGACCTATTTAATAGAGGAGACAATGAACCGCTCAGGGTGAGCCCAAACGGGTGTGTTTCTCTCCCATCTATGGCAATTCCAGAAATACTGACCGACTGTTTGGTGAATTTTGGTGAGTTTGATCAGGGGGACAGGCAGCACGATTTTGAGCTTTGCGGAGATGTGTGGTGGATGTCATTGGATTGCATTCATAAAAATGACAAAAGCATGTGTCAAACCCTCTGAATCATTTCAGAAATCAATTATTATCTTTGTTCAGTATCTATAAAAGCATCCCACTGGCCGCAGCACTGCATTTACCTCAAGCACTAAAATGCTCAAGACAGTCCTAATGACACCATTACAGCCCACATAGATCTAGTTTATAAATCCCCCACCCATCCAAGGTACCTTTGAAAGCAAAAGCAGTCATGACAATGTAAGGTGACTAATACGCCAATGACATGTCCTTATGATGCACATAATGATTGCCGCGAAGGGCCAATGCACCTCACGTATTTTTTTTTTTTTCCTGGCGACGTACTTTCACAATAAACGCAATTAAAAGGTATTGTGTTGTACTGACACCCGGTGGTCGGTGATTAGCGCAATGACCTCACAGTGCAGAGGTATCTGGTTCGATTCCAGCTCCGGCCTTCCTGTGTGGAGTTTGCATGTTCTCACCGTACCTGCGTGGATTTTCTCCGGGTACTGCGGTTTCCTCCCACATTCCAAAAACAAGCATGGCAGGCTGATTGAACACTCTAAATTGTCCCGAGGTGTGAGTGCGAGTGTGGATGGTTGTTCGTCTCTGTGTGCCCTGCGATTGGCTGGCAACCGGTTCAGGGTGACCCCTGCCTACTGCCCGAAGACCGGTGGGTTCGGCTCCAGCACGCCCGCGACCCTTGTGAGGATAAGCGGATCGGGAAATGGATGGATGGATGTTGCACTGACATTCCGCCAGTTTATCGGAAACAATTGTTTAAAGGGATCTTAAAGGGGAAGTCAACCCAAAAATGATCTTTACAACATTATGTTCTACGTAAACCCATTAGTCTAAACAAGACATTTTGATTAATATTACATCTGTGCAAAAAGTGGCTTTTTTTTTTTTGGTGGAATTCTTTTGCATATTAATCATGACATTTATCATGGAATAATTCAGGTACTGAGTCAATTACTTTTCGAGGAAGGTAATAAGCAACTATAATTAATTTTGCCCGACCCTGCTCATTTCAATGACTATATATTTTTATACTGAACACACAAAGCATTCTCCTTCGCCAAGTGGAAGCTTTTCTTCCTCTTCAATCTCTCGAAGCAAAGGCGAGGACTCTCCAAGTTATAAACAAACATATTTTATCGTCCTCTCAGTGAGATGAAAAAAAAAAAAAAAGAATGAAAATCCAGAAGGATTTGCACTCTTGAACATTCATCAATAGCCGGATATGTAAACACAAGCAGATTAAAGACGGAAGCGGGATTTGAAATAGAGTGCCGTTGATGGTGGCTGGACAGCCAAGAGAAAAAGCTTCCTCAAACACCTCTGGCCTGCTGCCCGGGATTTGATTGACAGCTGAATGGGGCCCGTGCTTTTAAGTGGTCGACACTTCGCCAAAAGTGCAGACACTTAATTTTTTCACAAATTGACTCTGAAGGTTGTCAGGAATGAGAGCAAGCAGCAAGTTGGGCAGTGAATGCTTCAAGTAGATTCCATCTGACTGACTTTGATTTCGGTGTGTGTTCCTTCGCCTAAGAGCCTCGAAATGGCTCAGTTTAACTGCGGTGTCGGCGCAAAGTGCCACCCCACATCCTCCTGCGTTTAGCTCCCTTACAGAAAAGTGACACTTCAAAAGAAAATGTTTCTCCAAGTAGTTGTGGGGTGAAGAGGAAAAAGAAGGAAAAAAAAAAAAAGAAAAGAAAGTTGCATTCAACACTTTTTGTAGACAGGCTGGCTTAGCATAGAATATCGGCGTTTCAACATATACTAAACCGTTTGCAAGTGAAAGTAGCAGGCAGATTGTGTTGATGCATTTCGTGGCGTTTTTAGGGGTGTTAAAATGCTGTCAGACAGCCTAGTGGAGAAAGCATGTTCGACAAATGAGAAACTAGAGATTTTGAAACGGATTTCTCTCTGTCAAGGCATATCCTCTTGACTACCAGTAGTTCAAATTTGTCCTCTGTAGAGGACATTTGTGAACCTAAATATCTCCCACCCAGTGCATCCAATCGCATTAACTCCTTTTGTTACTCTAAGGAGGACATTCAGTGCTTTCCAATGACACCAAATTTGTAGGGGTTAGAAAAAGTAAGAAAATGGCTTCCCTCAGTGCAAGCACTTTTTATGGGAAGAGGAAAAGTAATACTTTTTATCAAACACATTTTCTCTTTAAATGCTGTTGGCATTTTAATTATAAGACTCTTATGAACACGTTCAAGTGTTGCTTGAGTTGTTTTAAGTGTATTTGAGCCTGTTTAAAAAATGTAGTTGGATTTCAAAAATTTCTTTTGGAGTAGTCCAATTACTTCATATAGATTGGGGAATTTCAAAATAAATGTGATTGGACAACATTTTTTTTCCTGGTAGTCAGGAGGATATTGGAGGCTGTGATGAGGCTGACATGCAATTTGTATGTTTGTATATATGTGGCAGTTTATTCTCATAGCGAATTCATTGAGTCATTCAAGTGGTACATTTTACCATATAACGGCGGGGGGTGGGATGGAGGGGGTGTTAATCTGCACAATTACACACCTTATCTGGTTCACAGGTTTACATCAATTATTAACGATTGTTGTCGGTGATGTGTCCTAACCACCACAAAGCCGAGCGTAACATTTCAATTGAATTTGATTTCACCCAGTCTGCAAGGAACCTTCACTGTGACGGCAGCAATTATCCAGACAACCGATGCCCCAAAGGAATGGATGTAGCATCTTATCTGGCAATCGGGACATTGCTGCTTGATGTCAAATTTTACTGGCAGAGCAGATATGCTGATAAAGGGTGAACATTTTCAGTGGAGATTTGGAATCATCACACTCACCGTATCCTCACAAAGTCAAGCTTCACATGACTGTGACTATTTTTTTCCCCTATATTTATTTTAGGTTCTCAGTCTCCCTTTTTTTTTTTTTAGGATATCATGTAACTGTTGAACATTACAGTCAATGTTTAAGTGTGTAGTGTACAATCTCAATATTTTAACACAGCAAGTTGGTAAGCGGTTTCATGAGCCGTCTCTTTCTTTGCCTTATGTGTGAATGAATGCACGGGATTCCTGAAACAGCCACAGCGAGGGGAAAATAAATGCGTTCTCCTTTTGACAAAGCCAAAGACATTTCTACACAAATACACATTCAACAATTAACAACTCAGCCAGTCGGATCTGCCTTTTGCGTCTTAGCTTCAACTTATTCCATCTGCAGCCTCAGAAAGAGTTCAGCCAAGCCAAGGTAAGTGACTACGGATGAATGACAATACAGCGTCTACTCGGCTTTCAGGATGCTTTCTCTACTCGACAGTGGGATGTGAGTCAAGGAGCGTAAGGTGCTCAAAAGAGACCAAAATCCTCCGGTTTGTCTTAAAACAACTTCAAGCTCATGGCAAGGCACCATTTGGAAGTCTGTTGAATTTTTATCATTTCCCAACAGGACTAAGACAAATACCAAACACAAATTGATGAGATGCGAAGTCTATAACTTGGGAAACTTGATTACATAGCCAGATGGGTAGCAGCAGGTTCCTTTCATTGTTCTGCGGGGCCCAGGTTGTCTTAAAACTGCGTCTGAATATTGCTATATGTGAAAAGGAGAATCCTTTGTTTTTATTTGACCCAAAACGGGCATGGGAGTTGGGATACAGGGTGCCAACATGTAGCAATGTTGAGCCAGACAGGAATAATCGGGTACATTGAAATCTGTATCGCTGGCAAACTTTCAATTAGAACTGTTTCTGTCTTTTTGATGAAGAAAGAAAAAGAAGAAATTTGCCTCAAGAGGCGGCAAGTTGGACGAGTGGTTAGCAGCTCTGACTCAATTCCGAAGTTGAGGGCTCGGATCTGAACTCTGAGCTTCCTGTTTGGAGTTTGCATGCTCTCATTTAGTACATGAAAGACTAAATTATCTGGAAGTGTGATTTTTTTTTTTAGTCTATATGTGCCCTCAAATTGGCTGGTGACCAGTTCAGCCTGCGTCCTCGCTCATTCCCAGGCAGCTGAAATAGGACAGCAGTGGTGGTTCTTGCCTTCAGGGTAATTGGACAATAGACTGACACCAGCTGATGTTTTGCGTAGGAGGACAATGACATGATGATGCTGACAGTTTGCCCCTCGGACTGAGTCACTGACTTTCCATGATTTCCTACAAGCCCAAAAACTGTGTTGAAATCTCAAGAGACGCAAAGGTGTCCTGGTACAGACTGTATTGTATAATGTGACGATGGTCCAATCACAGGGAAACAAAACTGTGAGCAACGTAATGGTGGACAGATACTAGACAGAGACAGGCAGAAGGTTAGAGCAAGACATGTCGGGGTGGTGGTCTTCCTTGCTTTTCCCCTAACTCTCCCAGTGCCAGAGAGCAGATGGTCCTCACAGCATGCCCCTCTGTACACTTTTGAGCCACTGTACAAAGCACCAAAAACACACACCGCAGGCCCACATTTTTCGGTGGAGCAAGAGAGAACAACAAACCACAAACAAAAACATTATTTCCATCACCGTGGTCAGCTACAAACCAACAATCTGATCTTGAACCGCGCTCGATGTGCACGGCCATGGGATTTTAGAAACAAAAGTATGATTTTTCTTCTTTTGGCTTGAGAAGAATGTGCCAATGTGACCCAACTCTCAGCACTTCTTTCTCTTAGAGAGAGAGTTAAGCAAAGGTTGATAAGAGGTTCACTCTCTTCAATATCGAGCATCGCTTAATGGAGAAGTTAAACTTGAGGCAGCCTCGATGACATTTAAAATGTAACCTTGTGGGAGGACGACGTCTTAACGTTTATGTCAAGTGAAGCCAAAGAAAACGGTTCAACAAGATAACGGAACCTTGTTCTACGTCAGAAAGACTAAACGGGTGGTGTAGGGCGCAGCTGAGCTTTTTAATTATGCATGTCTTGTCGTCAAGGGTTTTCCTATGCAATCAAGTCGATAGCGTTATCTATAGCAGGGGTCCCCAACCTTTTTTGCCCCACGGACCGGTTTATGTCAGACAATATTTTCAGGGACCGGCATTTAAGATGCGGCGGATTAATACAACAAAATTATATGGTATGAGCTGCATGAAAACTGTGGTGTTTTCGAAATATAATAATAAACACAAGGAGCGTCTAATCTGGCCGCAACACTGATCGCTATGGTAATGCTTAATGCCTTCAAAATACGATACAACGCAAATACAAAGTGCATGAAAATGACAACTCACCACAGCCCCGAGCTTGATTTTCTGCAACCAGACGGTCCCATCTTGGGGTAATAGGAGACAATGACACCTCAAGTGTGTGGTTTATGTCCAGTCTACTTCGTAATTTTGTTTTAGTCGCCGTTACTGCAGAAAACCCCCGCCTCACACAGGTAGGATGTCGGAAATAGCAACAGTGCTATTGTGGTGATCGCAGAGTATTCAGCCATAACTTTAATCCAGTTGTCTCGAACGTACTTTTAAGGCCGCCGTCATTTGCGATCTCCAGCAGTTTTTTTAACCCTCTCAGGCTCAAAATAAGTTCTTGTTACAGGTAGAGTAAAGGTACTTGGTTGTTGCAAATCTGCATCACCTGCCCTGAGAGAACACTTTTTGCGACCTTCAACGTTTTGTTTTTAGCGTATTCGGTCACGTGACGGAGAAGTGTGGCTAGACGTGAGTCAAGCGTGACACAGACGGATGTAACGGAGAATCCGGTAACTTTTCAAAATAAAACATCTTCGTATTCCGAAATAAATAAAACGGAAATAAGGCAAGTTCTTTCTGTGCGGCCCGGTACTAAATGCCCTGCGGACCGGTACCGGTCCACGGACCGGCGGTTGGGGACCCCTGATGTATAGTACATTTACATCTACTCTATACACGGCAGTGGAGAGTTGACAGGGCCACAAATGGCCAGGCGTCACTCTGCTACATTTTTTCCCATGAAATTATATAAATTTAACCCCATGAATTGGTTCTCTTGATTTCACAGATCTGTTCTTTTAGATTTTTTTTGACAGATTAAGCCGTGTGATGCCATGCCAATCAGTTGTGTTTTTCCAATTTCTGATTCATAGGTCAGAGCAAGCCAATTTCGACGAGCATAATGTGTCTGTAGCAATCTGCAAACAATACTACATTCATTGATCAGCATCTCTAGTGAGTGGTTGTTTTTTTTGGGGGTTTTTTGCTGTTTATGTTAATCAATAAATATTGATTCTGAGCTGCCGCTTATAACTTACTGTATCTGACAGTTTTGCAATATGCCAGACACCACATGTAAACACTAAGTACATACACACTCTTTCTATCAGAATAAGGGCACTCGTGGTGTCCAAGTCAAAACATTTTGCTCTTAACCACCATTAGTGATGTGATTGTGTGTGATGCACATGGATGGTTGATGCAACACATGCTGAGTTAGTGTTTGCGGGTGTGAACGCATACAGTATGTCGACAAGTAGGTGAGGAAGGTGAGAGAGAGAGAGAAAGAGAGAGAGAGGGGGAGAGAGAGGGGGAGAAAGATAAATTGGGTGAGAAAGTGGTGAGTTTGTTCGTGCGGATGTGGCCGAATACATTGGCAAGCCTTTGAGTGTATATGAGAAGCTAGTGTTGTCCAAATGAATTAATCGCGCCTATGTGGACCATCTAAACAACTGCAGGTTTAAAACAAAACATATTGAGCATTTGGGGAGGTGTTCCAGAAAGTAGGTTCAATACACTCTTAGGGCTTGACTGGTGGGTGTGCTCTTCGTAATTTACTCAGCGTAGGGAGAGTTAGGCACCAGCCAATACATTTCCATAAATACGTTAAAGGTGATATTAACACTCACCATTGCGCGTTTCTTGCTCATGCGTTTCTTCTTCCTGCTTTGTGTGTGCGCCAGATGGGGATTGTTCTCCTGATCCGATGGCTGGTGATGGTGATAGTTGTTCTTAAAGGGCTCCAGGCTCAGGCCGTTGGGAACCTTGGTTGACTTTTTCTTACGAAAGGGCACACCCTGGTTCACTCTGCGCTCTTGGGGCTTCAGCGTCAGGTTTTTCTACAGTAGAAAAAAAAAGGACAAAGTTATCTTGGAGACAAATAGAATAGAATTTGTCATCACAGCTTGTAGCACACATTTTAAAAAAAGGCATTGATGATAAAGTAGCAAAAATGACATTTCAGGCCAAAACAAATAGAGAGACAAAGAGACTTTTTTTTTTTAAAGAAAAACGATGCCACCATAAGAAATGAGAGTCAAACTGGTCTTGTCAGGTTCAAAGGATTTTGGTTTCAATCAACACTTCAATTTTGAACTTCATATCAGTCATTTGAAGTGTGTACTTCTCAGGTGCCTAATTACTGCTTGCCCCATCAAGTTGTGTTAAAACAATTTTTAACTGCCTTGCACCAGAGGTCTTAAAAATCATCAACAGGTGTCTTCAGTCAGGTTCCAAATCACATATAAAAGCCGTCATCAAACCCCTCTTGAAAAAGAATCATTTGGAGCCTAATGTCTGCCAATTACAAGCTCATTTCCAACTATTACCCAGCAAAAGACATATCAAAAAGAGATGCATCTGGGTTTTTTTTGCGGTAACCATAGTACAAAAACAGCATTAATCAAAGTAGAGAAAGACCTGAACACATATATTGACTCCCTAAAATTATACAATCTTGTATTGCTAAACCTCAATCGTGCTTTTGACGCAGTAAACCATAAAATCCTCCCTGAGCAACTTGATTGATGGGGCCGCTTCACAGGCCAGTTCCAAACTGGTTCACAACCAAACTCAAATGACAGCGATTACTTCTTATGCATTCGAAATTTTGCATTCCACTGGAAGGAATCACATGTGGGATGCCCCAGGGGTCAATTGCTGGACCACTGTAATTCAATCTTTACAGGTTTCACTTTTTCATATCAGATGCAAACATTTATTATATGACCACATGCAGATGATTCCCAGCTAATTTCATGATGTCCTGATGATCTCCCAAATAGGCCTTTAAACAATGCCCCTCAAAACAATCTTGTTTCTTTTAGTGTTGCAGTTTGATGAATGCACATTAGAAACACTCCATGAACTGTTTCTCAAAGCTTCAGTTGCATTGAATGAGGTGCAGGTTCAAGTTAATGTTTTTTCCCTTTTTCACTCACACCCATCCAGGAAAGTGAATGCATAATGACATGAATTGTGCACATATAATAAGTGACAAATATATGATTGTGCTGACAGCATTCCTTGAGCCAGCGTTTTGCATGCCTCGAAGTCGCCAAACCATAATGATTGCTGGAAATAAATTATGCACAATATGTTTTGCTGGCTCATTGAACAATAGCGAGATAAATTCCTTATTTCAGCGCTTTGTTGAGATGCTGGAAGGAAAATAATTGCTCAATATGGCTCCCTTTCCAACCTTTATTATTGTGATTGTCTGCCAGTATCCAAAGCAGTTTTCTAGCATTCTGAATTGCATGTTTGCAGGTAAGTATACAATGCATTGGAACACAGACAGGGGTCAAATGATTTTTTCACTTTGTGCAAATGATGTGCAAAAGCTATCGTTCATTTTGTGTTTATATATAGTAATGAAATCTATATATCGATTGATATATACACGTACACGTACACCTACACAAGCATTTATATTAGTGCACAACTCATCATCCAGATATCACGAGAATTTTGAGCTTGCCATTCTGCAAAGTCAATTACGATGTAAACATGTAGAGATAAAGGGACAATTGAACAGGGCGTTTTTTTTTTATTTTATTTTTTATGATTTTGCCTTCATACAGAACCACAATGTATTTAATCAAAACAAACAACATTTGACTTAAGTATAGATTGTAGTAGAGATTTGCAGCCTCAGTTTTAGCGGAATAGGTTTCACCCATCCATCCATTTTCGATCTTGTGTTTGTTCTGGTGGCATGGGAGCTGCAGCCTACCCTGACTGAGTTTTGGGCAAGAGGTACATCTTGGCCAACAGAATAATCACTCTACATTCAACAACCGAGAGGAGATGAACTCCAAACACATCACTAAAATTAACTTCATGAACAACGTTCCAAATAAGGGGAGAGGGTGGAGAGACGCGGAGGGATGTAGCAACAGTCCCGTGAGACTTCAGCAGTTGGCACAAGACTGCACAAACACCCAAACATGCACCAATACACACTTATTATCAGAGCTGATTTAATCATCATCATAACACTGAAACGCTCTACACGGCAACCGACAGTGTAAACAATTACTGGTGATCTAATAGAAGCTAATAAAGAGAATAAAGAGCCATAAGTGGAAGTACTCCTTGCGGGCTACTCCTGGACAACAGCGCATATTAAACTTGAGCTACCCTGTTAAGTGGAGCCGTGAATTGTCTCTCCTTCTTAAGAGAGCCCTTGACCTGTTTATCACATTTTCCGTACACGTGGAATAGCATTGAATCAGCTCTGTGTCTGCTGGAACTGATTTGCCATTGCTCTTTGCAGTCATGCAGCCAATTATAGGTGTGATTCGAGAAGCTGAACTGCTTCGTATGGGGTTTCATTGAGAGTATGCCAACTAAAATAATGAATGTATAACATGACTGGAATATTCCTCACTTAATTTTCAGCATTGCTTGAAAAGGTCACTCATGATTAGGATATTTAACAGTTATAAGCAGAGTACCTGAAGAAAGAAGATCATGATTGTAATATAGTGTAACGCATAATGTTGTTCATATTCAAAATGGGCTCCTCTAAGAGTGCCGGAGACAAGTACTGTATTTGTCTGTCATGTCAACATTCTGCCGCAAAAGAGCACATTAACCGCCACTCGTTGTTCATACATTGTTGGCGTCATGTCCGAGGGACATAACAGCTGAAGTCAATCTTGTCATATAAAATTCGCATAGTTTCTCGGCACATACTGCGGAGACATTTTTTAACTGAACTTGGCTCACTGTAACAGCCCGTCCTCCCTGTCCCACACTCTCAAAGCCGAGCCATTCCACCCAAGCATAATCCAACTGTTAGATCAGTCCAACAGTTGGCTTGATCAACCGATTTGTCATGCGTAAAAATGCAACTGGTTCTTAACAGAGCACCTGAAATTATTGCTTGGTGCTCCCCCCCGACGGTAATAGTTGTCTTCTGGAAAATATTGTTCCCGAAAGTGAATCAGTGAGTTTTTTTTTTTTTTCCTGAGTCCACTGCAAGATGCAGAACATTTAATTTGGCTTATACAAATGTCAAAATTGCTTCGTTTAAAACATAATGTGCATGAAGTGCACTTTAAATATTTTTAGTCCGCATGTGCCGCTGCAGCCCACTTATGTGTACCACCACTGGCTATAGATATAAAGCCAGAAGATATCGGTAGGTCAAAATAATGTTAAAAAAATGCATGAACCTCATGTGCCAATCGGAAAAAGTGTCCATTCAAGCAACCACCATGACTTTGGACCTAAGACAAAAATAAAATCGGCGCTGATAACTAAGATAAAGATTTGACTGCGTCAACCAATGAAGTGTGTGACTCCGGAAGCAAGTGAGAATATAGGATGGAGGGGATGCTTGGATTTAGATTGGATTAAGATTATTGTGACGGAAGCCATTAATAAAGTGGATTGGGACCAAAGGTAATATAAATGAGTGTTAAATAGAAAAATCCATACAATGTCACCAAATGTCACACACCAAAGCGACTCTTTTCTTTTGAAATCAGGCACAAGTAAAATCATTCATCTGTGGCTTTCCGATTGCATTTTGACGTGCCAATTTGTGACAGATGAACCTGAATTGTTCAGTTGAATATGTTTCAATTTATTGTTTGATGATATGCACAGATTAACAGCTACGGTATGAGTCACAGGTTTATCATTCACTTCAGCAACTTGCGAGCAATGAGTCGAGTCAAATTTACTGATATAGCCGTTCATCACAGAAAAGTTTCATACCTACGGTTGATGAATGTTAACAACATTACCTGATCTTGACCCTCAGGAGGGCAAGGAAAAAAAAACATCTGGGGAATAATGAGAAACCATGAGAAGGGGCCGCAGATAGGGGAATCCCCCTTGCAAGATGACCAGGCTGCAATGGATGGCGAGGGGAGCTGCGTCCCACCCACACAGTGGAACATACTGTATACACGTATATGGTAGATTAAAGATGACGTAGGATTTCTTCTCCTATTTTGTTCATACTCTGCTTGTTGAAGTGGTTAAATGTGATAACCTCACCGCCTGCCGCAATTTTTGAAATACCAAAATTGGTGTTGTTCTTAAATTGCCATATGATTGACTGGTGATGAGTCCATTTGCCCGGAATGAACCGCGATGGGCTGCTCTCCTTTCCGGGACACTGAACAGAATAAGTGGTAAGTAGTATCTCAAATTGGTGGATGTCAAACGCTACATCTTGCCCCTCCCCCCCACTCCCCATCTAATAACTTCCAATGAGATCTCAAATGAACCCAAATTCAAAGTGAATCATCCGCCTCAGAATGGGGACGGATTTACGCAGTTTATGCCCATTTTAAATCGTATTTAAGAAGAAATGTGTTTGCAAAAAGCATCCTGAGTATTCTCAGACATTTTCTGGAAGCCATACATCATGCATGAAATTCAATTTTCACGGAAGATAATGAACTTGGTGATGGTAAATTGGAGTTTCTTTTCTTTTTTTTGCTGATTAGAGAACAAATGTTTGGGTTAATAGTCCTACAAGTAGAATAAAAGAGTCTCCCATCCATGGCCGTCTCTCAGGATGTTCGATTAGCCCAGATGTCTTGCACAATTGGCTTAACTACTCCAAATAAAACAGTTGAACCACCAAGTAGGAAATGATTAACACACCCCGAATGATGCCAGGTGTTTGTTACATTGGAACATTTATTTCCATCGCAGCAGGAAGGCTTTAAAAACAAATTTGCTCCCTGTTTGCTCCCCTGAAGTTTGCATTCCCTAATAGGACTCAAGATTTAGCCCCAATGATTTTGCAAATCGTGCTATCATTCCTAAACTTGCCATGTCAATTATGTAATGTTTCTTTTGGGATTTCAGGCTGCAGAAAGAATGGTGCATGTTGCCTAGCAACTGGACACACAGAAAAAGAAGATCATTAAATTGAGCCGGTGCTCTCAGAGAGTTTCGTTTTGTGTCTCAGAACTTGTTGCTCAGTGAATAAATTGTTGCTTGGATATACTTGGAAAAAAAAAATGCCATGCATGCAGCTTAGCATTGAGACAGCAGCGTAATTCAGAACAGGAAATAAAAAAAGAAAAAAGATACTCCATGCAAAATAATCCTTGCTGCCCACTCAATCCATTTTAGTCTTAAAATATGACCCGATAAAAAATACAAAGAGATAGATGAGGTGGTGTCAGAAAAATTCCAGGACCAGTGTCTCAGAATTTTGCTGATACAAGAAGACAAGGATTACTCCAAGCAACAACTCCCTGACACAAACTGAAACAAAAGAGTGCTAAAAACAAATAGCACCAGTGTCATTTAAAACATCTGTGTGAGGTTCCTTTGTTTTCTTGAGAATGTCTACAAGTACTAGTCTAAATTGCCCAATTTATGCATTATGCAGTGCAGCATTCTGGAGGTTATTTGCGGTGATTACACTTTCGCAGGCTGCATTTAAATTTCCCTCAGGCACAACAGTGCAGAGAATTCTCGCCAAGAGTAAAATTAATTGCATAAACATAGCTTACCACTGATCAGTTAACATTAAGGAAAATGAATAGTGTATACTGTGCAAAAGTGTGTGTGCGTGTGTGTGTGTGCTGTATACGCGCATGCAGAACTCAATTTCCTGCCTCGATAAAGAGTGTGTGCAGAGGCTGCTGCCCACCGGCGAGCCAATACTGGCACTATTTATAGGCCACACACATTAAGGCTAACAGTGTAACAAGAGACCCCAGACTTGGCCATCCACTGGTAATTAGAAACCAAGTGAAAGCTGACCACCGTCACAATAGGCGAGAGCCAGCAAAAAAAAGCGACTCTTGGGAAGTGCCAGAATTCACTGCAAGACCGCCTCAAATAGTTCTACATGTCAGATCTGTTTTGCTTTTGTTGGAGGATTAAGTGAAAAAAAAAATTATGTCAGAACTAAACCATCTAATGCTGCCGGGCAGTTGCTCCAGCCCATCGTAAGCAAAACATCCGGAAATAAACAAAAATGAATTTTTCATTTGCACATGTTTAAAAAAAAACCCTCAAAGAGAAAGAAACAACATAAATGCAGTTAAAAGTAGGTTGTGCATGAAGAATATGAGTTATAAATAGAATGGGTCTAGTGACTGCATCTTCAAATGGATGTGAAGTCGTACCTTGAGCTTGTCAAAACTACTTTAAACGATTTAGCAAATCCAGAAAGAGAATCTCGAATCAAAAGGAACAAATTGTCATAAAATATGACGGCGCAAGAAAATAATCCTGACCTGATCCAAACGTGGGTGAAGAGGTTGTCTTTGTCATGTTTCCACTGCTGCCCAAATGTAGGAACTGGATCATCAATCAAGCTTTATTTATACAGTAATCGGACAAAAAAAATGCAACTCAAAGTGATGGGCAGTTGAAAAAAAAAAATGAAAATTGCAACGTAAAAAGAGTTCCCTCCACTGCTCCCCTACCAAAATACAAATATATATCCCACAAGCGATGCTCAGCACGCGCGCGCACGCGCACGCACACACGCACACACGCACACACACACACACACACACACACACACACACACACTACAATAATGCTGTGTGTGTGTGTGTATTGCTTATTGTAGTAGAAAAATATTGATGTTCTATTCATTCATCACTTGTTTTCTTATAATAATCTACAAGCAAAATTTAAATAGTACGTGCTTCAGATGTCTGAAAGATGTCCTTGAGAGGGGAGAGAAAGGAAAAGCTTTGACATTGCTTGTCAATTCACACATGCAGAATGAAATTCAAGTGAATGCACAAGCTTCCAGCTAGTGTGTCTTTCTGAGCTAAATTACTGCTACTACAGCAATTTTATTATTTTTATTATTATTTTTTTGTATTAAAGTTCAATATATTTGGTGAAGAAGCAATATTCTGGAACAGTCATAGCAGAACACAGGATCAGTCTGGCGAGATGCCTGATAGACTGATGAAGAGTGAACAAATTCACCTGACAGTCTGGAAGTTGAACAAATCAGAACATGGACTGGACACAGGACAAAGATAAGGCAGTGATTTTTGTCAACTCAGTCATCATTCGAGCACATTTGGAGGACCTCAGTGTGACAACACTCTAAGCCTAAAAGCAAAGATAAGAAGCTTATCCTCTAAATGATACAAGCACGGGGGAGGCTGCGGCAGCCAGTAGTAGGATGCAGTTGTCAGGCATCCTGTCTGTAGCCACCAATGGCCATTTTAACAAAAAAGAATCCTCAGTGTCTAAATTCAAGATGTTCTGCCTTTGAACAATGCCTACCACACCATGTATGTCCACATAGGCAAACACATTAAGCACTAAGTTTCAAAGATGTGAACAGTCGTTACAGAGACCCTATAATTAAGCTATCTCAACCAGCCATCGTGTTCCAGGCCCAAGAGGCTGGACCCAGGTTGAGCATTTTATCCTTCATCATGAAAACACAGAGCAGCACAACACATTTTGTTGTCTACTCTATGTTGACAGATAATATGACACATTGTGAGCAGCATTGAACACATTCCACAACTAATCTCCGAATAAAATCCATTCCACATCCCTAACAGACAGTACCGTATTTTCTGCACTATAAGGCATTCCGGATTATAAGGTGCACCTTCAATGAATGGCCTATTTTAAA
>CAAKHF010008396.1:5692-19151 GCA_901007745.1 Hippocampus kuda
ACTGGCAGACAGTTCAGGGTGTAGTCTGTCTTCTGGCCAAAGTCAGCGGGGATAGGCTCCAGAATCTCACGTGGCCCTCTTCAGGATGAAAATGGATGGATGCATGGATGCAACTACAGGAGAACACTGTACGAGCCACCAACACATGATTTTACGACTAGTAATAATCCAAAACTTTTCATGTTTGATTGGCATAAGAAAGGGTTATCAAAGAAGATGCAAAGATTGCTTCAAATCTAAGTTTAGAGTCTACCTGGAAGAGATATGCGCCCTCCTGAGTGTCACAAAACAACGTTCTCATGGAAATGTGAGCATCTAACTCAAACGGTGTCCAAAGTAGTGATTCGGAATGCTTCAGAACGCTCCCTCGAAATTGCAGGACCACC
Source organism: Hippocampus kuda (assembly GCA_901007745.1). Taxonomy (NCBI): domain Eukaryota; kingdom Metazoa; phylum Chordata; class Actinopteri; order Syngnathiformes; family Syngnathidae; genus Hippocampus; species Hippocampus kuda. The sequence continues at coordinate 6,079 of CAAKHF010008396.1, forward strand.
TGATGGTTGTGTGATGTTTTTCTCTATCGGAAAGAACTTTGGAGGCACCGTTTTGGGGGACGTGACTTGGGCCGCAAATGCAGCTCATGAACCTGTGCACTCAGCAGATATGGCGCTCATATGACAAATTGATTTACACAAGCTACATCGACTTCCTGCCATTGCAACACATGACGCTCACATGAAAGGCCGGCTAAAACTCAGCCATCAGCACATACCAGTGGATGACATGTATGGCAGCCAGCGCAATTTTCACAAACAAAAAGATGTGTTGAGAGCATTAAATTTGAATAAATTTTACACAGAAATAAAGAAATCTCATGAATTATAGGAGTAAGACCAATCAGGAAAATATAAGGGAAGATGATAAATTCACGAGGAAAGGAAGTGAAGGATGAAGACCAGAGGAAAAAAAGAGTCACAGAAGCTTTCGGGTGGATGAGCCGCCCATAAGGTTGCCAGATGAGCTTCAGCTTAACCACAATCCTGCAAACTGAGACAAACATAGGCCTCTATCTCCTGTATGTCTTCCACAGACGCCCCTAAACGATTGTAAACATTAATTCTGAAGAAAAGGGAGGCTTCCCCGGGGCCACTTCTGGATCACACTACTTTTGCACTGGTGTGAGATAATCACCAGCAGATAATGTTCAGTTTGTAAAGACGTTTCCAAGGAGTGACTTCACTCCACTTCACCTCACGGTCGGCTGTTTTAAATGAGCCTTGGCAAATGGGTACAAATACAAACCTGGAGCGAAATGACAGATATTTATGCTTGTGGCTTCACTGGAGCTGACAGTGACATTCCTCAGTTTTTGTGGGTGACGGAAATAATTAAAAGGTCAAAAAAGACTCATTTTATATCCCATTGCACGACATGCGCCAAAACAATTTAGTCATTTAGGAGTATACTTACTGTGGCCGCTTCATTGCAACTGCAACTCTGCAATCAATTAACCTTCGCTTAATAGTTATACATCATGTTTACAGTTTAAAAACCCTGTAAAGTGAATTCAGTTACTGTTTTCAAAGACATTAGCCTTGCTGAAAACCTGCAAAGGCTGAGGCCAGGACGCCCTGTTTTTCACCCCAAAACTCTCCATGCAATTTTTGATCAGGGTAATAAAATAGCTTGTGTTTTGAAACACCCCTTTTTCATTGGCGATATAGAGACTTGATGGGTTTAACAGCTGAAAGTTCAGTGCCACAAGGGCTGCCACAGAACGTGACAACGATTAGGTCCATAGCCCCTGCAACTAAGATGGTGATGTTCATGAAGGAGGTCTTCAATGATAGCAGAGCCCAAGGGGCTGCACGGCAGCACCACGACCTAGAAAGAAGCTGCTGTACTGGAGCTAGGCGGCCAAGGATTCTTGTTCAGGCACTGTAAGCCATTTCCTTCCAAACTCCAACCAAACCATCTTTAGTCCGAATCATTCATTGCTGAAATGACATTGTGCTGCTTGCACTATTTTGTTTTGTGTTGCTTAATTCTTTCATGAGAAAATGACACCTGGAAAATACGTAAAGAAAACCTTGCGTGATTTCTCGGGTTTATGCCTTTTCGATTGAAAGTTGTAGTGTTTTTTAAAACTGCTGAATACATCTGAAAATAAGCCTAAAATCACTACTGAATCATTTTGAGGGGGCATTTTTACTGCTGACCTCAGTTTTAAGTCGTGAACTGTAAAATAAGTACCAATGTTTGCTTCATTGTTGGGGATCCTGTAATTGCACTGACAAGTTAAGTAGTAATAAGTGATAAACAAGTATCGTATTTTCCGCACTATAAGGCACACCTAAAGGCATTCCATTTTCCCAAAGGCCGAGAGTGCTTCCTTTAATCTGATGTGCCTTATACATGGTGTTACAGTCTCTTTATATACCCCATTGAGTTGTTTCCCTATTAGTGTTCCGACGCCATCAAGTGGTGATTAATAGCAGGAACCAATTGTAACCTAAAAGTATTCTGCACGACACTAATTGACATGTGCATTTTCCAACACACACTCCAACAGACAACTACTTTGTTAGCTCTGCGCAGCCATAATGAAACGAAGTTAATACCTAAAGCATAGTCAACTACTGACTGAACGAAGGAAGGAGACAAGCAAGTCTTCTAAGGATATTTAGCCCCTTGTGGACGTGAGCCCACGAGGTTTCCCCCTCGTTTTTGTTGAATCAATTGTCTTCATAATGTAATGTTTCATGTCCGTGTTTATGATCAGTTCTCATGGCTTTGTTCTGTGTGTAAGTATCAATGTCTTAATCCATTATACAGTAAGAATAAACAATAGTCAGATGACAAAGTGAACTGGCTTATTCCCCACTATTGTAGATACAGTATTTCCTTAAATGGATGCACAAAGCCAGAATTGATCACATTGGGTATCCTTAAGTTGTTTATGATACTATTTACTTCATGTAACGCATTATTCACTTAACTACGCAATTTGTCTTGTCTTGAATCTATGTTGGGAAAATATAAAGTTATCAGAATTAAAGAAAGAGCATTTCTGGTACAGACTGAGATGTCAAATACTGTTACAAGCACACGCATGCGCTCAAAAATTTGAAAGTGAACTCAACAATGAAGTGGTTAGGGAGGACTTCAAATCCAAAACATGGGGGGAGAACTCAGCGGGACTTGAGTCTATCAAAAGTTCTCGCACCATTTTGCATTAACGCAGAAATACATATATGTAGTCAGGTGACGAGCATATTTCCTGTTGTTTGCTTATCTAAAACAAGTGCAGGTCAAGATGACACGTGTCTGGTGTGAGGGTGAGAACACCGATTTCACTCCAGTTGTACTCTCAAAGAGATGGCTGGCTGAAAGGTGTATAAAAGTAAGATTAAGTCTAAAAATTCAAAAAAAATCTGACGTTGGAAATATATCAAAATCTTTCTGAGGTCGTATTTAGAGGACAGAACTGTTTTTGCTATTCATAAACAAAGAGATCAATCTTAGTTTTTTTTTTTTGCACAATGTTTTAGCTGTCTCTTTCTTGAAATGGCCTGAAGTAACTTTTGAGGAAGAAACACTTCAGGTGTTTACATTTTGGTTTTTTTCTGAGGAGCTGAACATTGCTCTGTATCAGCTAATTATTTACTGATTTGACACCAAACAAATCCAATCTCTCTGGGTTTATGTTATACAGGCCGTGGCTCTCAGGGTTTTTTTCTTTTTTTTTTTTACAGATGAAACATTGCATATGTCACATCGGGTATGTGCTTCCCTTTGTGTATTTTTTTTTATTTTTTATTTTGCCCCTTGACAAGCACCTTACTTTGTTTGAAGTCTCATTTATTTTACTTACGTATCAGCTTCAGAATTGATTAGGTTACACTTTCAAACAATCCCCAGAATCCTGTCGCTTTAGACATTTGGAGGCAAGTTCCTCCTTCCCGAATCTAATTAAAGACGTAGCACGTCTTGACATTATTACCATTTCCAAGGGAATACAAGAGGAAACAAAACATAAACACTCTGGACATGTGAAAGGAGGTATCCTATTCACCTTCTCTCACTCTTTTTTTAAACATTGCTTGAAAATAGAAACCTGGAGTTTGTTTACACTTGCATCCCCAGGGATTGAAAACATTTGGTCACTATGTATTTAATTGGTAAACTAGCGCTGAGTGTCCCGGCTGTTGAAGGTCTCCAAAGACCACCCCCCCCCCCCACCCTCCCACACACAGCATCATTTAAAGACATACAGTATATTCAGACAATAGTGTTCACGTCTTCAAGGAGTTTGACAAAATACACACAGAAGTGAGTGTCCCACAGTGTGATACGATTAGAATCTTCACACACTGATTATGGAGTTAAACAACCGTCTAATTAGATTTCTCTGAACTGTACTGTGGATCTGTGTTGCTGAACACAGTTACCTTCGTATGATTATTGTTCCCGGTTTATATTACTTAGTGCTCTGACTTATTATGAGAGCCAAAACATTCATGGAGAGAGAGAAAGAGAGAGATCAAGTGTACTGCTGGAATATATCACATACATTGACATAAACGTGAGGCACTTGTTATTAGGTCATGTGAAGTCATCTTGGAGAAGAGAATTAATTTCGGCGAGTATTCAACTATATCAACAAGTGAAAAATTCAGACTGGAACAGCGGCCTATGAAAACAACATGGTTATTTTGACAAACCTTTTGACACAAGTAACGGAGAACTTTATTCCGCGATCGTTTTGAGACAGAGTGCCGAGTTAAAAAAAAAAGTAGAACATAAATAAAGAAATGTGTTTCATTAAAAATGATCACCTACTCTGTTATCCAATGCATCCATGGACCGCACTGCATGAAAAGATTGCATGGAAATAACGTATTGGTTGGGTCCAAACTATACATACGGCAAAAAGAAACACCTTCCATTACCAGGTGCATTCAGTCAAATGATAATATGAAGATGAAATAACAAAGTCTGTATGGACATAGGTATTAGGCTTCCACTTTGCAGTTATTACACCTTCCACTCTTTTTCAAGCTCCTGTAATATTATGTGCTTATCCTGAAGAGGGTCACGTGACTTGCTGGAGCCTATCTCAGCTGACCTCGGGCAAAAGGTCGAAACACCTCTGAACTGGTTGCCAGTCAGTCACAGGGCACATATCGGCACGGACAACTATACATACGCACATTCACACCTTCACCGAGTGGGAACCGACCCCACGCTGCTCGCACACAAGTCCGGCGAGTGTACCACTACACCATGAGGAACACCACTTGCCTCCATTCACCTCCAAAGTACTTCAGCCCAAAGAAAACTTCAAAGAAACACTTTTCATACACAGAAACCATACACAGATGGAACATGCTTTGTGCACTGCAGCTGAAAATGCTGGCTGAGCTACACTGTTCCAAAAATGCTGAAAGTAGATGTTCTGTATGTGTGTATACATTTAAGAGGCCATCTATCCGTCCTCGAAAATGAGGAAATTAATAAAAGGAAGGCAAGGGGAGAAAAAAAAAAAAACATTCTGGGAAAGAAAACAGAGGCAGATAAAACACGAACTGAAAACCAACAGAAGAATGAAAAAGTATGCAAGTGAAGTGGCACAGAAATTGTCCTCCTGTTGGCAGTCAAGCACAGTCCAAAGCGACATGCTTTAAGGCCCACATTGGTGGCATTCTGCTGGAGAATGAGAGTCACATTCATTGGTGCTTGCCTCCTCGTGCCTCTGTGGCCAATCCAAGCTGGAGGCCCAGGGAGTTTGGGTCATTGAAAGCTTGGGACGTAGCATGAAACACACATACACACGCACGTACACACTCGCACACAACAAGAGAAAAGCTGGGTCGGTTTCCCACAGGGTAGAGCTGAAAGCTACACCATGTTCAGCTGGTACAACATGATGAAAGTGAACTGGAACACATTGTGCTGGACTGCCACTGAGGGGACATCGCCTTGTGGTGCTTTTTTTTTTTTAAAGCATGAAACTTTGTATTTTCTATTTTTTATTTATTTTTGCGAGTGAGCTCCACATTGTCAAGTGGAGTGACAGGGAATACTGCGACTGTTACCATTTCGACATTAATCGATTAAGCTACTTCGGCTTGTGAAGCAACTGTTGGGCTGGGAGGCAGTTCTGTCATGCAACTTCTTCTCGTAGGCTAAGGAAGATGAGAGTCAGAAGAGATTATAATTGCGAAAGTTGCTGCAGTATTGCATTTTTGTCTCGGTATAAGGGTGTTTAGATGAATAACATTTGTATGTTTTGCACCAAATTGAAGAGTGTGGATATATATATGTAATGTGTGTGTGTGTGTGTATCTGATCTAAAGAATCGTTATCCCATACGTGGGGTGCTGGTATGGGGTCGGGGGTTGCTTTAAGTAGACATTACCAGTTGGCGAAGCCAGCACAGAACATCCCTCAACCACATGAATACACTTTGTCAGCCATGTTTTGAGCAGTGTTTTGTGTGTTCGGGTCAAAGGCGACCTCTTGACTCAGGGAGTTTATACATGCTAATGAGGTTTGCACTCTAACCTCACAGCTAAGTGCATATGGCGTACACACACAGCCCCGCCCTTTGTGTTTACGTGGGATCAGGGTATTGATCATTGGACCAAAATGGAGAAGAGAAAACAAAGTCGGAGCACGTCACAGGATGGGATTCGGCTGTTTCTAATTCACCTTCAAAAATACCAAACAACAATGGGATTTTTTTTTTTTTGGGGGGGGATCCTTTTAGATTAAAACCATCAATTTGTGACTATGCTCGATGCAGGCAAATCTCAACAATGGCTGTTGTTCGAATAACCGTCCACCTTTCAGCAATAATTTGGCATTTATTAAATCGTACTTAGAAACATATTAAAATATTTGTCTTCAAAAATGAAGCACATGATGCATTCAAGTTGAAGCTTTTGAAAACTCACTTTTCGCAGTGAAACTTCGACATTTGCAAGGGATCAAAAGCCTCTTTGTGGGGCTGGCCTTAATCCTTTCTGCGGCATATAAAGGATGTACCTTTAAACTGGCTTTCACTCCTCTGATAACCATGCAAATTGCTGAGAGGTGGGATGCCATTTCATTGTTATTGTTTGTTCGAATAACGTGGCGCAGGGGAAAGGTCCAGTCTCAAACATTCCACTGAAGCCCTCCCCTTTGTGAAGTTGCCTGACGAATTGTCACAAGCTTGTTATTTGCCATTAGTTTCTTGCATCCCTTCCTTCTGGTGGCCAAACTAATTCAATCTTTTGGGAAAGGTAATCTTATTGAATCCCCACAGGAGGTTTCGGGCAACTTTACCGCTTTCATTCTCTGTGTCTCGCTCCCTCGCTTTCTCTTTTCAGCATGACACTGAGCAGAGTTATGTATTTGACAGTTCTCAAATTATTCTCAAAATAATCATTCAAATTCAAAATTTTCCCCCCTTTATCAATAAACAAAGCTCATTTTAATTCCAACCTCTTGTGTGTGTTCTTGTACTCATCCTCAACTATATTTCACTTTCTTTTTTTAGCCTAAAACATAATATAGGAAATGCAATGTATTTATTGACTATCAAATGCCTGAAATTCAGATCTTGTGATCTTTTAAAAATCCGAACCACAAATATAGCATAAAAAAATGCATACTGTCAATGCTATCACTCTGGTTGATGGATATAAACATGAGTGACATATACAGTTTATTTAAAAATGGCAGTCCAGCGGTTGATATGATGAGTCCAAAAACAATAATAAAACAAAATGACATGCTTTGTGGCAGACTTAGTAAGAATCGGTCTATGTGACTTTACTGATCAACGGTCCACCCTAAAGGACATCAATCAGACGTCACATTGTAATAAGATCCAGAAGTGTGCTCAGATCAGAGTAGGGCACGGCTAACAGCCATATATATCCCTGTGGTAGCAGTGTGACTAAGAGTTTAATTTGGGAGCAGCCATCACTTCAAAGGGAGACGTGAGTATTTTCCTGCTTATTTGCTACCCCAATGGGGCCTATACATTATAGTATAAGTATGCCTTGGTCCTCTGCTGATACACTAATGCCACCCCAATTGCCTAATTTCTCATGTCAACAACTTCTTCCGTGGAGAAAGAAGAGGACAAATTAGGGAACAATTGAACATGATTGTGACGCAAGTTTTCGGTGCAGCAGCAGGCAGCCCACAAGCCACCATGCTGTTAAAATGCATTTTTCTCTCTTCAATTTATGTTTTTCTTTTTTGTCAGAGTTCATCCCCAGGACACATCAGGAACCATTTGTGATTTGCAGGCAGAAAGCAGTCACTGAGGGAACCTCGTGGCCTCCAGCTAATTAAAAACATTTAGGCACAGAACAAACAGAAGAATTAGTGGTGGTTTGGATTGTTTGACAGGTCATGTGGCTTTGTGCATGTGGGTGTCACACTTTACACTGAGCTTATTATTACTGTAATTAAAATCTGACTACTATATGATGATACGATCTCTATGGATATAAATAGTACATTGTAGATATGTCGATGTGTTCGTCAAATGTTTATGTACGATGAAGCGGCAACTTTTTCATACTGTCAAACAGCAGAAAATATGTTGTGTCCTATTAAAATTCCAAAATACGTCAAGTTTAACACGCTGTGTCATCTTTGAAGTACAACTCGAATAATGTTGCATTTCAAAGGAGGCTTTTGCTTATTCTGGAGCCATGTCTTTGTTAATAGAAACTGTTATTGCCAATTTGTCACAAGCAAGCATGTACTTGAACTCAAACAAAACAGACAGTGAAGCAGGGTTTTCAACACGGGTGGCCCCATTCTGGTTCGTCTCAGTTGAGTGTGTGTGGGGGAGATTGAATAATGACTAACAACTGACCTGGAATTGAAGAAGACATTAAGCCATCAAGAGCAATGGCCTTTTCTAAACATAAATGAAATTAATGCATGAATGGTATTCCGTTTTTCCTCCCGCATTCCAAAGATATGCACGGTAGGATGCTAATTGATCACTTCAAATTGTCCTTAGGAATTTGTTCATGTCTGCCCTGCAATTGGTTGGCAACCAGTTCAGGGTGCACCCTGCTTACTGCCCAAACACGACTGGGATGGGCTCCAGTACACCCACGACCCTCGTGAGATTCAGATTCAGAAAACTTTATTTATCCCTGTGGGGCAATTAGAGTTGTGCGAGAGCGGCTTATTATAGAGACAGTGAGAGCAAAGGAAAAACATAGGATGCGAGTGGGGCTGTGAGGATGAGTATACTGTATCTATCCAAGATAGATAGATATACAGTATAGGTAGATATATAGATAGATATACACACACCATCCACCTTCCGCCAGCAGTATATGTATAGGATGTCGTGTATAAGCTTTATTTGTGAGCAATGTGAGGCCTCTGCTGTCTATTCTGCCATCTCTTCATTACCCGATTCCTCAACTGTCTGTAAAAGTTCACTGGCTTACATCTGTTTTTCTGGGAGTGGCACAACGAAATCCAAAATCTGATGAGGACCTATGGAAGCCGGCACCTCTCCAAATAATAAATAAATAAATAAATACATAAAAGAGACAAACAAACAAACAAACAAACAAACAAATAAATAAATAAATAACACACTGACAGATGCAAAAGCAAGATAAGAATTTGCCATGGCATCCAACTGTCATCAACATGAGGGAAGCCCTCTGCAGGCATGAGGGGGATTGAGACGAGCAGAAGAAGAAGAAAAAAAAAAAACCTGCCGAGTTCGTCCCAGTGTCTACTCCGCTCCAAAAAGAATTTGCCTGGGAGCTCGGCCTGACAGATTAGCCCAGCACACAGATGGAGCAGTGCATCTGTGAAACAAGAGCTACTTTTATGAGGTACGTAACACAAGCCTGAGGTAGTCACGGCGAGACCAGGTAAACGATCCCTTGATGAAAGTGAGGGCAGTGCTCCACCTTTCATGTTTCCATAGGTTTTATTTGGAGTGCACACAGACAGGGCTGCAGACAGAAATGACAGACAATTAAGATTGCACAAAGGCAAGGGAAATTCAGTATCAGGCTACATGACCCCTACTTGCCGGCAGTATTTCAATGCATATGGCTTCCTTTTGTGATGAAATTCTTGGAGGAAATCTGTGTGAAAGACAGAGAGAGAAGGAAGTGGGAGAAAAGTACAGCCCGGAGCTCAAGCAATGGGTAAAACACTCACTTATATACACCTGGCAGCTTCCACCTAAACCCACCTTCATGCATCAAAGAGCCAAAGCAGTGGAGCGATGTGGGGATTAATGTGGAAATAAACCTTCAGCTTTCTACATATCAAAGACCAGATAAGCTTATGAAGTTTAATTCATATGTTTTATTCTGCTGCAGAAAAAAAAAAAAAAAAAGAAATATGGTCATTTGTGATGATGGCTGTTCTGTCCCAGTGGAATGATAGCGTGCTGATAACGATCCAGCGCCAACACTTCAACTGAATCCATTTCCGAGGAGGAAGGAACTGGTTTGAGAAATATAAATTAACCTCCCTTCACCAAAAGGAAGAAAAGGTGGAGGTACACCCGTGAATGTCCACTGACAGGGATTTCTTCATCCAAATAACTAAGACATCTAGTTTGAGCTATAAAGGAATGATGCTACAGACAGTCGGTCAGTGGCTGAAGACAGAATGGAATTTTTCCGGGGGTTCACAGGGATGTTTGAATCTTGGAATGGATTTTATATTTCCGGCACAATATCAAGGGCGAGCAGGTTAGCTTCCGGGATTTTCATTCTGCAGACACCTAAACTTCATCCCCCCCCCCCCCCTCCAATAGGAAATGTGGATGAAGAAATAAAGCCACCCTGCATTGTAATTGTGGCCATTTTAAGAATGCATAACAATGAACATGACAGAATGAACAACTTGACCCAAAAGTAAAAATAAAAAAACATTGACTGCAGTGCGCGGAATTCTGAGTAGTGTTATTATTATTTTCTTCAGAGAGCTTTTTCATTGTTGAATTTCACCCAAGAGGTTTCTCGAAATTGTTCTTTTAATGAGATCCTGAAAAAGAAGATTATTTTTTCCATCTGTGGCCTCTCTTGATCCCTTTTCGTTAATCAAATTACACGGCATCTTTAATCTTGCTTTATGAGCCAGTTTATTAGCCTAAATTCTTAAACCCCTCCAACAATGCGGGGGATTGCGATTCACAGGACATCATTAGGTAGCAAAGGAGAAATTGTAGTCGGTATTTCTCCGCTTTTTCAACACAAATGGTACGTAAACACAAGGGTTATTCAAAATTAACAGATGAATATTAGTAGAAGAGAATAAGAGACTATAAGTGACAAAAAAAAAAAAAGAGAACAGAACAGCATATTGATTTGAGCATTAACAGCATACAGATGGAGATAGCTCCTGCCCTATCGGGTGGAGTTATTAATGGACGCAACTGTTCTGCCAATCCGTTAATCGCAACCGTGCTCAACCGCATCATATATCACTCATCCTCACAAACGCAGCCAGCAAGCTAACCAATCAGTCAGGCCGCCGAGCACAGTGGCAACCAGCCAAACACCAAATGAACCAGCTCATCGGGCTGCAAGGAATCAGCCAGTCAAAGAGTCATTCAGCCACTTGCCCCTGTCCACTGTCATCAAGGGTGACAAAGTCAACCTACTCGTCAGCAATTCTGTCTGCCAGGCCAAACTATTCACACTTAATCCTTGGAGGAAAAAAATATATATACAGCATGCAGTCTGTACACCATAAACACAATGTGACACTCGATTTATCACCACATTCTTGGCTTTGCGGCTGATATACTGAACCCCGCAGTGGCCGAAATTTCACCTCCACCCATTGCCATTAAAGTCCCTCTCTTCTGCTTACCAAAATACTTTCTTACAACTGCTGAATCTGTTAGTCATAAGTAGCATAGTGTCTGAGGTCTTGTCAAAGCCAAACTAAATCTCTCTACAGTACAAGCCAGTCTTGAGGTATGGCATAGACCACTTGTATTAATAATGTTTTGGTAGCTATATGAATGGTGCAGGTGAAATGGGTGTGGGCAGTGATATTTACTTTTTCTCACCAAGTCACTCATTATTTTTAGGATGAAGCAACATCAATTTAAAAAAAAAACCAAAAAAAACCCAAAAAAACCTACTGTTTGTGTTACTCGCTTTCAATAGTAGGGAGTGATGCAACATTTACCAAACGTAAGGCAGCATCAGCTTAATGATGTTCCAGGTCTTGGTTGAAAGAGTTCTTTAGGAAGACACCAGCATTAATGTGTTGCAAACGTTGAAGGACCAAGCTCCCAGTGTTGCATTGTTCAAGTTGAAACCCCAATCAATAAATTTTGTATGGAGGTTACAGCCATGTGAGAACCTGATGTCACATCCAGGCCTATTCACAAAACAGATTGCGAACACATGGTAGACATTCTAAGCTCTGGAATTTGTCTTGTGTGAGAAATAGAGTCCTACCTTTTCACATATTTGAGCATGTTTCCAAAATATGAATGGAAATTTTTCCAACTGTTGTATATTATTATTATTACATTTAACTCAGCCTTTTATTACAGTGACATGCTTATTAACTTGAATTGGAATTAGGCCAGTCTCCCCTGCAACATCTGGTCTGCAGAAAAGACTTGGAGTTTAAACACTTAAGTGTATACATTTTTTAGGTTCATAATGGTGAACAACAATATTTTAGAATAGTTTAGTTCGTCTATTCCATTTGATACCGTGTGACTTCATCTCCTGCATACATCACGATACTTGTGCATTAAAACATCACTACGTCATAGATTTTCCCAGCAAAACTTCTGTTCTAGATTTTGAGCGCAGATGAAAACAACAAAAGAACAAATAAAAACACAACATGTAAGAAACCACAATGATGAATTGGGAATTACTACAACAAATCACAAAACAAGAAGACAAATAACATGTGGCAACAAATCACAAATTAGATGAGCACAAACGCAGAAATGCAGCACCATGAAACCTCTATAGCAAAAGAGCCGACAGTGTTGGGCATAAAGGGTTGTAAAGCAACTGAAATGTCATTTGTGGTCTGACAAAGAAGACTTTGCTGACTGAAATACTATCAAGTGAGTAAGTCCATATGAAACATTTCCAAACATATTCAATGCATGTGCTTGCAGCTGGAATAGTCTGCAAGTGGCAGTTGTGATATGGAAGATAGGGAGCAAGGCTTTCTGTGAATCGCAAATAATCTGTGAGAAATTGCCCAGTTGTAAAAAATTTATCTCAGTTGACATGGGTCATATCGACAAGGTTTTGTGGCCCAAACAGAAACTTTGTCACCTTTTTGTGACATCTTTAGTAGAAAGGGCTCTGGTGCCACGTGGCATTAAATATTTTTCAGAAATTACGGAAAAAATAATGAGTTTTTCAGTTTTTCAAGTACCGTATTTTCACGACCCAATGGTGCACCGTATTAAAAGGTGTAGTGTTAGTTACGGGTGCTGTTTCAGTATTTAACCCATACACAAGACACATTTTATTATTGGACGCAGACATGGTAAAACGTAAGCTATCTTAAAAAAAATACGGTAGCATGCATGCAGGCTAGCGTATGTTTTTTAAGATAGCTTACGTTTTACCAT
>CAAKHF010008397.1:15897-30897 GCA_901007745.1 Hippocampus kuda
CAGAGGGACCGGGTTCAATTCCACTGTGTGGAGTTTGCATGTTCTGCCCGGACCTGCGTGGGTTTTCTCCGGGTACTCTGGTTTTCCTCCCACATTCCCAAAAAAACATGCTTGGCAGTCTGATTGAGCACTCGAAATTGTCCCTACGTGTGAGTGTGAGCGCGGGTGGTTGTTCGTCTCTGTATGCCCTGTGATTGGCTGGCAATCGGTTCAGGGTGTCCCCCGCCTACTGCCCGAAGACGGCTGGGATAGGCTCCATCACCCCCCCGCGACCTTTGTGAGGATAAGCGGATCGGAAAATGGATTGATGTGGGTTGGTTGGTCCTTTAGAGTGTTGATGATGAAAAAAATTTTCACCCATTCTTTCTAGGTTTGTACTGATCGAAGAGAAGGTAAGGAAGGCTGCCACAGCCTCAATTTCCTGCAACATCCCGACGAAGGCTCCACTCAACACCAAGCAAATGCAGGAAGGCCTCAGGAGCGAGGCCTTCCGAGCCGAAATCAGCCGCCTTGCCGAGTTCCTTTGCATCCTCTTCAATCCTCTCGAGCTCACCTTCAACTCATGCACGGCCCACCCCAACTTGCAACTGAGCAACGATCTGCGCACGGCCAAGTACAGCGACACCAGGCAGCCGCACGTCGAGCACAAGGAGCGCTTTACCAGTGCTCCGCAGGTCATGTGCAACCAGGGCTTTTCCAGTGGCGAGCATGTTTGGGTGGTGGAGGTGGGCCCCGAGAGCATGTGGTCGCTGGGGGTGTGTTACAAGACCATCCCGCGGCGCGGCGACCACAGCCGACTGGGTCACAACTCGGTGTCCTGGCGGCTCCAGTGGAAAAACGGCAAACTGACTGTGTGCAAGTCTTCGTCAAATGTAGTCTTGCGCGAAATGAAGCAGCAGCCCTTGAAGATTGAGGTGGCACTGGACTATGAGGGAGGCACATTGATGTTCCATAACATTAAAGGCCAAAGGGAGCATCTCTACACTTTCAAGGTTGCTTTTAAAGATACCGTTTACCCAGCGTTCAGTATCCAGTCCAACACACCAGGCTCTTGGATCACACTCCAGTGTGGCTTGTGAGCATATCTGCTTGTGTTTCATAAGCCTCTGAACAGAATGAATCTGAGTGTCAATTTATTAAAATAGTGCCAAAATCAGGGATGGAAAACTTATATGTAGAAGAGGGACACAATTTTTCACCAGGGCTACTGGGGGTTGGAGGTACATAAAACCACAAATTTATGACAAAATATTCTAGTTTAAATATGGACAAAATATGTGCTTCGCCCACTGCCATTTCCACCAGTTTTCCATGGAAAACTGAGATTGAATGTTCGTCAGCATTCTTGGAATGTTTTGGGTTTTTCTCTATACAGTATGTGCCCTGCGACTGACTAGCATCCAGATCAGGGTGTAGTCCACCTTTTGCCCAAAATCAACTGGGACAGGCTGCAGCACCCTCTCGCAAACCTTTCCAGGATAAACGGTGGAGAAAATGGATGGATGACTACTGTAGTGCAGCTACTGTTATGTGTTACAACAGTAAAGGAAATACAAGATTGATGAATTGACCAAAGTAAGATAAGAGCATCACTAAAATTGAGCAGTCTGATCCAGTAGTAGTTTGTTTACCAAGACATTATTCGGTATCGTGAGTAACTGTATTGATTAATGTCATTAACTGTCATTGTATTTTTTTTGTCATTTTCATATATGTGTATTGTTGATTGCTATCTCATAGGAAATCAGTAACGTTTATTTTCTTTTACATTGAAGTGTGAACGTGATTTGTCATTTTTATATACAAATAAATGCTCATGATATTTATGTGTTTGGCATTATCACTATTTATAATAGAATACTGTATATTCTACTAAAAAACACATTACACGCAGAATTTTAATGGAATAAAATTAGTCTTAAGAGTTTGCTTTGGCATTTTCACACTGTTGTACAACTTTAATAAGAGGATCTTGAGTTTTAAAAGGTCAGGCTAACATGTAAGTGTAAACGACTATATGTGTATGTATGTTTTTTTAATGATAGACTCATTTAAAGACTCATCTTTCGATAAACTATTATACGCACTAACTGTTTAAAATTAAAAATCTCAACCCCTCATTTATGGGCTTGTACGACCTATAAACTTCCAAAGGGGGATGACAACAGAATCTGGCAACCCGAACCCATCTGTCATTGAGCAGTAGCTACACGATTATCAAAGTTAGTACGCAATAACAGCGATTACTGCATGAAATAAATATAGAATAAGTACAAACGCCATTTAGTCAGTGTCACTCCACGCAGCATGGGCTCAAGAGAAAGTACGACGAGAAAAGTGTCTTTTGGTGTGGACGACGAGGACAGAGTCAGGATCCTGCGCGGAGTCAAGGTAATGCTAATTCAGCTAGCGTTTGTTGAGAAGCTATGCTAACTTGAGTCCTGTCGCCCCAGGACTCTCCACTCACCGCTATTTTGCTAAAATACTGAATCTGGACAATTATTAGCTCGTTCAAACGGACCGTTCTTAAAACGAGTGTTCAACTCAGCAAGAACGATGTGGAGAGGATGCAGAAGGATGCAAGGACAAGTTGTCAGACTAGCCGCATTTCTCCGGAGCAGAAAAGCCAGACTTCCCTTAGAATATGCAGCATTTTGGAGTATTGTCCCTCTTGTTGAAATTAAATGATTAATTTCCGGCGAGAGGTTAATTTCATAGTAATTTATGTTCATCTGTGTTGTTTTCCGCTGAGGATTTTACTTATTTGTGAAAGAAAAAACATGTTTTCATTAAGTAACATTTTATTTTAAAAATGTTGTTACCAAACGGTCCCCTAACCGCAGAACCAAAACGTTGACTAGCTGCGTTACAACTTGTCATGAGTACTTAACTGTTTTAAATTTAGTCACCCGTCCACTTTCTTTAGTTGTTAAAATCATCGATGGAAATAAACGACCACACATGGAACGCAGTTTGGGCTGCTGTTGGGCTCCTGATAGCGGTGCCTTCAGGTGTCATGAAGTGTCGTAATTTTGTAAACCCGACCGCAGACGTAAATGACAACTATGGAAAGAGTAGGTATGTGTGCGCGTTTACAATACAATACATTTATGAGCGCTGTTTACGAGACCAGCACTATTAGAGAGATCTTTTTATGACAAATCTGTTTATCTAACTCAAAATTTCCCGTGACAAATATTAAGAAAGTTATAACTCTTTGAACCGGTTGAAAATGCACCAATTTATGGGCAACCTCTTAATGCAAAGTCAATCGGGTTGAGATTTGAGATGTGACCATTTGTTTTGAAATCCAGTTTCATACAGAAGTAACTTTCTTAATCTTACTGTAAAACAATTGAAACACAGAAACAGGCACCACGTAACACTATCATGCTAATTATTTCTAATTAGTTAAGTAATTCCAGTGACTACACAAAACAAAAAGTAAATAACGGGACAACAAAAATCATCATAATTTGAAAACTACAACGAATACTGTATTGCATTGAACTTTCAACACAAAACACCTTCTAGTAACTAAATATACTCTAATGGAAAACTCAACTTCATAAGCAGAGCACAACAACCACTAGTACATACAAAGTGCTGTACATTGAGTAAAACTATACAACAACAAAGACAGTAAAAACAATGAATTAATAACAGAAAAAACAGTAAAATGTCTAGGGGGAAAAATTCTAACCAAATTGTCATTTTACATGAAACTGCACATTCTAATGTTGTTAGTCTTGGAAACAGTGAGTCACTGGTTTTCATGGTTTTTAGTGGAGCTGCGGACAGAGGCACACATACACATGTAAAGACAAAGAAGAGCTTCAGTGATCCAATGAAGAACCTTTGCTCCCAGATCATTTGCAAAATATGCGCAATTTCCTTTCAATAACACACTGGAACTTATAAAGCCAAAGTCAAATTTTTTTCTGTTCCATTCCTGGATGAAACTGTCACCATTGCCATTGTAAAAAGTCCACAGGTAGTGTTTTAAAAAAACGTTTTTATACCTATTAACTGCCATAAAAATAAAGAAGTTCACACTTTCTAATTTTGTGTTTGCGAAGTAGGAGGAAAAGACCCACCCAAAAAACATTTTGTGTTTTTTGTCTTGTTCAACACTCTTTCCACCCTTTGGTCAAGCTTTCAGAAGATGTTCTCCAGAGGATGAAAGGTGTGGCCAATATTCCTCCAGAGCGTGCACAGAGAGACGCAGGTATTCTTGCATCCAACTTGAGGGCTAGAGAACATGTAAACACAGTTCTTAATCATTTACATTTTAACTGTTGAACAATTTAATAGAAGAAAAATCATAATTTAACTGTGATTGCTCTGCTGGTCAATAGGCCTGTTGTACCCGACAAATTCCAGCAGTCTCAAAGTCTTTCCTCATGTTTATTTGTACAGGTGAGGCAAGGTGATCTCGGCAAAATATTCGCGACTTAGAAGTACATACTTCGGGTCAGAAGTTTTCAACTTGTCCAAAAACCTCTGCTTTTGCAACGTATGCATGACCAATGGGAAATGCATTGGGCTGAAAAAGGACGTTTCTTACATTTCATAAATTAGTATTAAAATGTGGTCTGATCTTCATCAAAATACAAGAATAAGCAATGTCGACTTAAACCAGTGGCAGAGGTGAGATTCGGACCTGAACCTTCTGTGCGGAATTAAGTGGACATGATCTATCTCTTAACAACAAAGACTAGGGATGCACAATATTTTTTTTCAGGCTGATGCCAATCTGATAACTTCAACATACCGATATTGCAAATCAAGAACAGATCTGTTTCTGGAATTGCATGTTCTGAAAGCAGCCTATGCTCTGAAAACCATTTAGCAATTCGTGCTTGAATTGTTTCCATCTGCCTGACGTACTGTGGCACATTGTGTCCCGAGTTGGAACGCCTCGAACGCACCCCGGCACGCCGTTTTCGGTGCACTCTGACTAACCGAACGGAACATTTGAACAATGCTCCCGAGTTTCCAAACGGTGGAAGTGAAGCTATCTGTGTGCCAGGAGCGTAAAGCCGAACATGTCCTCAAACTTGTCAACCCCCAAAATCCCTGTTCCCTCATCCAAAGTCTAAAGTGATCACACTGAAAGTTTGTCAGCCGTCAACCTTCTATTTATATTTACTATTGACTGTTTGATTACTTCAGGTGCGTCTTTCAGCGCCAGCTCCAACACCCGACCACAGCAGAATCCACAGCAAGCCCAGTTAAGCACCCAGTCCAGCACCGGCAAAACAACTGCTCAAGTCAAGAAAGAGGAGCAGAGGTTAGTATCAAATTATTGATATCTATTATTCCTGACTGTTGTTTTTGGAACTTTTGATGTCAAAGTCCAAGTAAAATGCGGGCAAGATGATGACCTTGTGGTTAGCATGTCTGTCTAAAAGATTTCATGTTTGATGTTAAGATCTCTGCTCCTCACTCATCCCAAAACATGAATCTTAAGTCCGACACACACCGAGCTATGCGACTGAAACCGACAAAAACTGTCATGCAGTTTCCGGGCTTTGGCACAGAGTTTTCATGAGTGGCCCACGTTCAACCACAAGTGTTGCAAAGATTCAAAATTCGATTGGCTGTTGTATGGCAATGCAACATCACAGATGTCATAGCGAGTTAAAAATGCTCATGACCTTTCGCACAAAGTGTCCGATATGCTCTACGTGGTTCAGGCCCGTAACACATATCCAATCTTGCCAGTGATCGTCAAAGTTAGTTTTGGGTTAACCATGCTCAATTCACAAAAGTGGTAAAATTGACGGACAGAAAAACTTGAGTGCATCAACTACCAGAATAATGAGTAACTATATTGTGAAGGATAATTTTAAATTGCGTAAAATGGTGGACAGCATAGTAGCAAAGTAGTAATGACGAAGTATCTCTCACAATAATGTAATATTTACTGATGGTGGGACTCCATTAAAAAATAATAATCACATTTTTTTACACCTTTTAAAATGAATTAATCTCAATAATTACAATCACTCACTGTTTTTGTTCTAAAAAGCAAACATTTTTTAAAATTAAATTAATTTTAGTGGATGACTGAATAAAATAATACACGCAGATGTGAATATTTTTAATTGTTGAAAAATTAATTTGACTGCATTTAAATACAAAATAGTAAAACACAACTAGAGAAGTTGCTTGCCAGACTTAAACAGACAAAAAAAAATCACGTGTCATTTTAGGACTTTTTAAAAAAATATTTGAACAATATTTCCATTAAATGGATCCTGCATGGCAGTTGAAAAGTTGGATCACCGTTTGGAGTCACAAAGTTGTGTTTTTAATTTTAGATATTGATTTTCTTTTAACCAGCCGATACAAATAGCGTACATTATTTATTTATTTAGTTAGTTAGTTAGTTAGTTAGTTAGTTAGTTAGTTAGTTATTGTATCTTGAAGTCTTGCACATTATGACTCACAGTATCCCATCCGAGTGATGGTCTGTGCTGCCCTCTGGAGGTAACCATTGTTGGAGGCCTTGCAATTGCGGCACAAAAGCCTTGGAAATCAGATTTTGTCGGGAGCCAGAGGGCAATAAAAGCATGATTATTCATGTGTGTGTTTTCCAGGACTGATCGGCAACAAAGCAAACTGAGGGAGGAATTGGCCTACCTTAGAGAGGCGCAGACGATTAAGGAAATGACTCGGGATAGACAACATACACACCAGGAGGCTGAGAAGACCAAACAGTTGGTACATGAACACGCACGCATGCACACATTTTTTATTTTTTTTTTGCTTTGCTTTTGTTTTTTTGGTACTTGTTTACCATTCACATTTTTGTGACTACTGAAATGAGCCCTTTTTTTTTTTTACAGTTTGCCTTGAAAGAATTATGACAATCACATTGCATTGACTTGATGAAATCAGTTCTCTCACTACATACTGTTCTTGTGTATGATATTTGCAGTGTGTGTCAATGGCACATTTAATGTTTATTATTAATTATTATATTGATTGGTTTACCAATTATTGTTGTTATTAATTGGTAGAATTTTCTTTGTGTGTTTTAATTCTTTGAGTATTCTGTTCATTTATGGATATGACTGCTAATGTAGTGCTGATCTTTTTTCCTGGCATGGATTTCTTTTGAATCAGATTGAAGAGATTTTGTTGGATTCCATACAGTATGTCATTCCATTCACGTCCTCTTTCTGCCCCCTCACTCTCATTTCAACAACTTGTGGAAACACCAGTCTTCACTCCTACCATCTGCAACCCACTCCATTGTTTTCTTCCATTCTGCTACTGTTCTCTCTCCTCCTTACCCTTTACTGTATCTCTGCTGGTCTTTCACCCTTTCCATCCCAACCGATCACCTCATGCCTCCTGCCCCCGGAGACTGCATTATCAGCACAGTGCAAGTGTTAAATTACAAGCCGAGAGTTTCCTGGAATTGGAGATAGGAGTGGCGTGGCGGTGGATTGGTCGGACGGAGAGAGGAGGGCTTGTTTTACACGCCAGCCGTGGCCTCTTTCATGTGACTCTTCTCCTCGTGCACCTGCTTCCCTCCCGCCCTTTGATAAGGCATGCTGTAGTAGTGGCTGCCTTATCTTCACTCCAGCACTCTACCGCTGTTAATAGAAAGTCACTAGAGGGACATAGTGAGCACAACAAATGTTCCAACAAGACTGGACGTGCTGATGCCAAAGGCGCCTTGTAATTACACTCTCCTGTGCTATGAATACTTATATGCACATGCAAGTCAAGTGTGTGGCAGCTTTGCACTCATTCGTGCGGAACTCAAATGAGATTATTTTCCTATTATCGCGTCAGCGAACGTAATGGCTCAACATTCACCCGCCGTGAATGCCCGAGCAGGTGAAGATGCATTGCGTTTTACCTTTTTTGTTTACTTTTTTTTTTTTTTTTTTGAAGGTGTCATTTTAATTTAATGGTCGATTATGAACACACCCTGACATTATTAATGTTTGATATTTATTACAGGGGCATTTGTGTGTTTCGGAATTGAGTTTTGGGACATCATAATCAATTGGTGATTACTTGACCTTCAGGTAGACTACGATTTGAATGAAAATGTGGTGTTGTTTTATATCCTGGTACATTTGCATCAAAATGATGCTGACTGGTTGGGCACCCCTTATTTAGAGTCTTCATTTAGCCTTATGTGCATCGAATGTGGGAGGAAGAATTGTGGCATAACTCGCCCGGCGCTGCCTTCCAGTCTTCGTAAAGCTGTGTTCGCCATCGCTCCCACAGCGCTCACAACTTCACTTTGGCCGTGTCTTGTCCATTACCGTGGCAACCAAGCATAACAGTAAAAGCCGGCTTCACGCGCCCCGTTGTGCATATCGCTACCGTCCTGGTCCCTCTTCTTCTCTACCGTGTGGTTCACCAGGTTGTCGAAATTTAGCGGCACCTCGGCCATGTTGGTATTGTGGTTGGGGACAGAACATTACACTTTTTATTGCAGTAGAAGTGGAAGTTGGCCAGCGTTTCCTTGTAAATCCGCCGGATGTTGCTGCGCCACGGTCATGCTCACCTGGACGGATAGATGCGCCGTTTCATAAAACTAAAGCACCAAGCACCGTGGATTAGTTGATTTTGAATTCTCTCGCGGCTGCTCGATTCCCATGGTCCTCCGCATAACTGATAGCTTGGGGTGCTTCGTAAGTGTGTTTTCGGGATGTTGTTTTGCACAGTGCGCGTACCGGCACCCAATAGGGGGGGGGGGGGCTTTAATTTTGTCTTTCACGCTGCACTTTAACATTGGAGAAAATGTAAGACTTTTATGTGCGTGAAAATACGGTAGTCTAATTATTTAATCCTGCACACAGCTGAAGAAAAAAAAGTTTTCGTTGGTAATTCTTGCAACTTTTTTTCCAGTTACCCGAAGAACAAATGAGAATGCATGCTTTATGTAGGGAAGGAATAATATTTGGGTGACATTGTTCTAAACCACTCAAACATAGCTAATATAATCCTTCATGAACAGGAGTCAAACCTGAACAGGGAAACCTGATTGGATTTCGAATCTGACACCTTAAATTGTCCATCCATCCACATGACTACGATATTTAGTTGGAAGTGGACCCAGGTTTGGTCTGGCAGAATTTTCAACAGTCAACAGTTTCCTGTATTGACTCCCAACTCATGTCAACTGCTATCTTGTATAAATATTGCTATGTATTTCTTAGCAGGGCTTAAGCTAAAGAACATACTCATCAAGGTTGCATCATTAGATTCAATGTATGTGACACATCATCTATTTACAAATGTTTTGATTGATGGTCACTTTTTTTGTAAAAAACAAATCAAAACTGTTTCTTAAGAATAAACTGGATGGAAAATCTGTTCAAAACATGGCTATGCCAGTAATAAAGCTAGTGTATCCCACCATCAAAATGGGGGAACAAATAAAAAATCTTGAAATGTGAATATTTTGGAATATGAATGATTATTTTTGCCTCCTACATGTTGTTTTTGGAGCTGATTGGATACTTATTAAACGGAAGAAAGCATGATGCAGGAATGGATTACAGACTTTGTTATTAAATTGGTCTCAACACGTCAACATCATTCATTCCTTTTTTCGATGGGAAAATAGATCTCGGCACTTCCCTGTAGGTGACACTAGATGGCAACCATCCTTATAATACAATACAATGCGTCCTGATTTATACAGCGCTTTCACAACAGCTGCAGCTGTAACAAAGCGCTTTACAAAAACCTTGACAGATTACTCATTTTGTCCGTGACAGTGCCGACGTCTCTCCTCAACTAAGGCGGTCTCGTGGTTCGCAAAAAGCTTCATGCCTTTCTGTATGTAGTTTGTAGTCTCCCTGTGTTTATGTGGCCTCTCATCGGTCCTTCCTCTCCCAGTCCAAAAACATGCATGTTCAGTTCTATTGTCTGAAGGACTAAATGGTTATTAATCTCCACGCGTCTGCTCTTTGACTAATCTGACACATTGTCAGCGAGGGCAGCCTCCCATCCCCTACTCACCTCGGACACACACACACTTGACCCTGAGCAGGATGGGCACAGTGGATTTATGCGCGGTTGTATGGATGGCTGTCTTCTGCTCTTTCTTCTTGTCCGACATGCAGAAAATTACATTAAATCACATTAAATACAAAGTGTGGTATTCTCTCCACGGACAAATGTTTGCTAATCCCCGTGATAATCTAAAGTACTATTAGGCATCTGTGAAAAAAGATGAATTATACAGTGTGGAGAAGGTTCCCTTCAAACCTGAAAATGTTGGGGCCCTTTACTCATGATCAGGGGGCCAAAATATCAGTCAACACATGCTAAAAGTCTTTATTGAGTGTTACAGAAGCGCTTTGATTTCAGCGATTCACTCAAAAGTTTGTGCAATAAAATAAAGGTCAGCGGACCATTGTTTTTGTCCAGACCATTTTCATTTGTTTGTTAAAGATAATTCAGAATGCCTAAAACAATGCCTGTTTTTTTTTCTAATTACTTTTTTAAATGTAAGTTATTTTAGTTTCTTTCATTAACAGAAGGGCACCAACAGCGTTGACCCTGAGGGTGTGCGTGTCTGTGTGGGTATGAGTCATACATGTTTTAATTGGCTAATATGCAAATGTCTTCTGATATAATTACATTCCAAACAATTGTGTATTGCAGCCTCCCATCACTCGCCATTTATCTTGGAGCACCTTGCCTCTTCAGAATCTTGTTTTGCTTTTTCCAATCACCAATTATTTGTTTCACTGCTGAAATGTTTAGCAATGTTTGCCCTGGCATGCCCACTAGTAACTTATAACATGACACATAGAGTGTCAGAAGGGGAAAAGCAGGCATCTGTTTTATTGCAGTGGCTGCACCTGGTGATGAATTGGGACACGACACCCCTTAGATCGGAGGCTTCCGTTTCAAGGAAGATGGTAGTTGCACTTTCACTCGTGTCCATCAATCTGTTAGTGAAGCTGCAGTGGTAAATTGATCCAGATGTTTCCTTTGATTGGACTCACCTACCTACCTTGTTTACATTTAATGACGTGTCGTCAGCTGGAGCTCCGGCAGCGTCTGAGTCGGGGAGCACGTTCAGACTTTGGTAATGGGTGTGAAAGAAACAGCTGCGCCCACGCTTGGAGAAAAGCGAGCTGATGCAGATGGGGACAAGCTTCATTACCATGCTACATATTAGCTGGTGAATGGCCTCATGTTTTATCATGTACTCCTTCGACTGCTAATTTAGTCAGCTATATTGCGTCTCTGTGATGTTAAGCAATTTAAGTGAATAAAAACAAGTTAAATGTGGATGTTCTCTTGAATTTCAATTGAAGGAAAGGGTTATTGTTGAATGAATATGCTTGCGCATGCTTAGAATTTTCCCTTTCACTTATTTATTATTTATAAATATGAGTTTTATTCCATCTCGGCGCGATACTTACAATCAGGGAGGCCATCAAGTACCATCCAAGAGCAGATGGAAAGAGGGAAAAACTAGATAAATATTCATATTTTTTCTTTCCCCGGGCTTGACCGATATCTGGGGCGACTGAGAAAAAAACTTGATTTTCATGGCTTCTCTTACTTGGGAGGTGCTCTAATTTTTCAAAAATATATGAATAATACACAGTTGTGGTGCGCAGTAGAGACGTGTAAAGTATGAATTTGTCCGAAGATAGGGATTTGGGCGCTACTGTTCAATTGTGGTAATTGATTACATCTTTGTATCACCTTCTGTGCACTAGGACAGAAAAGGCCAAATTTTACGCCCACATCACCTCACTTTTTTCCACTTTTCTGAGTGGAGAATGCTTGTTGCACACTATTTTGAAGCCTCCGCACTTATCAGCTGTGGTTAGTGCTACTTCAGGAGTTGGACCGAGCTCATTTCACCAATCGCATGGAAATTGGAAGATTTTTGGGGGGATTTTGTTTTTGTCTTTATTATAAAGCGATTCATTGCTGAGATGGACTGCAAGCAAACTAACTCGAACCAAAGGCATGCATTACTCTTGAGAGTAGCTGTGAGCTGAAAGGGAGAGTGCGCTCCGCTCATTAGCTCATTGAATCCCATTTTCACTGGAGCAAACCCCTCGATCCCAGCGGTTTTACTGTATTTTGACTGATTTGCAAGGCCCACAGATTATTGTTTTCTTTTGGGATGTAAAATTGCCATCTACCAAAAGAAACACAAGACTGAAAAATAGTTTCTTTCTATCTTTTTACATTCTCTAGCAATCAACGTGATACATTATTTACAATGCAGACAAGATTGATCATCATTGCATCAGAGGCCGCGTCAGACCCTTCTCCACACTATGACACACACACAAAAAAAAAGAAAACGTATAAATAGGCTGGGTGGGCTGCCTTTGTGGGGTTTCAAGCCATATTTATATGTCATGTGGAGTGAATGAGTAAATTCACGAATGCGACCAGCATTAGTGCAATGTGTCCCCAGTCTCTAGCTCTGTTTTTTGAGAGGCTGAAGAGGGGCTAAACAGATTCCTGACATGGCTATAGCCTCTCCTGACTCTGGTGTAGCGTCGTGCATATGAGAGGAGAATTTAAAGAGATGGAGGAGAAATGGGGGGAAAAATGGGAGTGTCGGAGAGACAACCGAGGCTATAGTGGAAGGGAAAACTGTGAACAAAGGAGCAGACAGGAGAGGAAGAGGCTGAGGTGCTGATAAGTCAACACCTGTAACGGTAATTGTAATCTATTGGAAGTGATATGGTTCTGCACGTTAAGATATTAGGTTGGCAGTGGGGATCCATGTGTGTAGATTGGTAGATCTCCCTCTACCATGCACCCTACGCCAGATACTAAGTGATGATCTAACTAGGTTAGCCTGTGGCTTTTATGATGATGCATTGTTCTATGAATTGCTCAGTGATAGATGCAGAGAGAGAGCAAATTCTGGATTTTTTTTACACTTTTTTCCCCCTAATATTTAATGTAACGATGATTGTATTTTAACTCATTCACTCCCAAAGACGTTTTTAAAAGTCTTTTCAGACTTGGTCTAGAATTGGCTGGTACTGAATGAGTTAACAGGATTGTCGTCTGATCCATGTAAGTCTGACAATTGATTTTCCAAAATGAATTCTCTTTAATGCAAAGAAATTATTATTTCATTTCACTGAATGTAGTGTAATGGAATTTGACATCTAAGGTAGATTTTGGTTGTGCTGCTACCTGAAAACTGCACTTACTTAAAACAAACACCTTAATTCTCCCTAAAAATAACACTAGTGCTTAAAAACAAAATGCATATGTCTCAAAAGAGATGGAAAATATGATTGCTATTAAGTATTTGCTTTGTAAAACTGAAATTGGTTATATTCCATTTTGTTAAGTGGGGCTGCAATTACTGTTAAAATGTTTCATTCAATATCCATATACACTTTATGTAGCATATTAAAAAGATTTCTGCCATTTTTCCTTGTGAGAGCTCAACAAACCCAAAAATTCACTTTTTTTTTTGTTTTGTGTCCCAAACATGGCCCCACAAAGTCACCCAGTAGCCACCCTAAACATTTTTAAACATGTTTTCCCTGATATCATTGACGCTTTAACAAGCTAGCGGAGGTTATGACTCCATTATTGTTGTCTTAGCAATAATTTAGAATAATTAAGATGCCACAAATGTTCTGAGTACCAGACATGATAAATAGAAGGGATGCTTTTGGCAGATTTTTTTTTTTATTGGGACAATTTGTACTCATATTTTAAAATGTTTTATCTACTGGGGGGAGCAGTCATTGTATAATGGGCCAAACTGTTAATAGCAAACAAGAGGAGCTGTAAAAGAAAAGAAATCCTAATGGCCCAGATTGTTTTTCTTCCTTCTCTGTGTAGCTGCCTGGTCATAATTACCAGTCCAGTTATTATTAAGTGCTTATTTATTGTCCAGCTGGAAGCTACGTGTTAAATAAACCCAGCGGAGTAAATACTGAGACGGGGACAACTGGGGAAAAAGGCGAACAGACTGCTGCTTTTATCAGATGGTAACACCATACACCCACACACCCACCCACACACACAAACACTGGGAGGGAGGCAGTTATATTTAATTTGACTAATATCGCAATGCAAGTTTTGAATTAATTGCTCGTGTGTCGTGTGGAAGGTCCATTAGACCAATGGTCACCAGATTTTCTGGATTCTGAGCTTGTCAAAATCGTACTTATAGATGAGGGATATTTTTACAGGGCTTTTGCATCACTTCACTGTTAAGATCGTCACAATAAGTAGAAACTGAAACATCATATATTTTTGCCTGGAAAGGCTGAATTCCGAAATCCATGACCGTAGGGGGCCAAAAAATTGTTACATTACAATTGATACACATTGTGCTGTGTTAGTCCTAAGCATATAGGTTAATTTGTATTTTGCAATGTCACTGTAGTTTTAGTGATATTCAAGCTTGATCACAGTCAAATCATCCATCCCCATGTAGTTTGTCGAGATCCTTTTCATCTCCTTAAAACAAAATGGGGTCCCATTTGTGTGTGCGTGCGCGTGCGTGCTTGTGTGTTGAGTCTTGCCTGGCTGCCTCTTATCTGCCATAGACTTGCAGACCCCTGCAGGGACAACAGGGGAGTCGTATGATTCACTCTCATTTTCCTGTCTGGCTGCAAATTAAATCTGGAACAACACAGTAGGCATACAGATAGGAAGAGTGTGCTTACTTTTTTTTTAAAGGCGCTGGCTTGTAACTCTAACCTCCCAAGCATAAACTCCATCGTTAATATTGAACTGACACATGAACTCTTTTAGTCCCTACTCACTGTGTATACTCGATGATGCTTAACTGTGGAAGCATAAGCCTCGTCTTTTTTTTTTTTTTGCCTCATTTTGTTTATAGTACACCTCTGATTTGATTTGGTGTTCACCAGCCCTCATAATTATGATGTAGCTTCTTCCTTGTGTGTCTGTGTGCATTTCTGTAGACTTGCCCTGATGCTTTACACTGTGACAATAGTTGTACCTTAAAAAAGTCGGAGCATCCACGTGCCA
>CAAKHF010008403.1:0-13889 GCA_901007745.1 Hippocampus kuda
GGATTAATACAACAAAATAATATGGTATGAGCTGCATGAAAACTGTGGTGTTTTCGAAATATAATAATAAACACAAGGAGTGTCTAATCTGGCCGCAACACTGATCGCTATGGTAATGTTTAATGCCTTCAAAATACGATACAAAGCAAATTCAAAGTGCATGAAAATGACAACTCACCACAGCCCCGAGCTTGATTTTCTGCAAGTAGACTGTCCCATCTCGGAGTAATAGGAGACAATGACACCTCAAGTGTGTGGTTTATGTCCAGTCTACTTCGTAATTTTGTTTTAGTCGCCGTTGCTGCAGAAATCCCCCACCTCACACAGGTAGGACGTCGGAAATAGCAACAGTGCTATTGTGGCAATCTCAGAGTATTCAGCCATAACTTTAATCCAGTTGTCTCGAACGTACTTTTAAGGCCGCCGTCATTTGCGATCTCCAGCAGTTTTTTAACTCATTTTGCGACCTCCAAGGTTTTGTTTTTAGCGTAATCGGTCACGTGACGGAGAAGCGTGGCTTGACGTGAGTCAAGTGTGACACAGACGGATGTAACGGAGAATCCGGTAATTTTTCAAAATAAAACATCTTTCGTATTCCGAAATAAATAAAATGGAATTAAGGCAAGTTCTTTCTGTGCGGCCTGGGACCAAATGCCCTGCGGACCAGTACCGGTCCGCGGACCGGCGGTTGGGGACCCCTGTTTTAGGGTGTTCCATCTGGATATTATATATTAGTTAAACCAAACAAATATTTTAGCAACATTTCTCATTAGTTTTTCTTTTCTTTTTGGTTGTCTCTGCCCCTGACTCTAATAATATAAAATAAAATAATCCCAGGCCGATTCAAAACAAACAAGGACAAACTCTCAAACTGCGCAATTTATTCATTGAACAATTATGAAAATAATCATTAAAAAAAAAACGGGAAGCCCAAGATTATTTACAATCTTTTTTTTTTTTTTTGAAGTGAGGTTCCTCGTGTTCCCTCAGCCTCACGCAGGGTGTTTACCACGATATGTATAAGACATAGTCCTTTTAATCTCTTTTGACATAAGTCAAAAATTACATACATACTGTACATACATACATACATACTGTATAGAGATCTATAAAAGCAAAAATCATTCAAGTATCAAAATAAAGACCACTAGTTTCATGTAGAATGTTTTGCATCAAATTTGTCCCAAAATTTTTTTTCTTCGCCTCAGTGGTGTGCAAAGGCAAAATGGGACCATGCTGATGGCTGAAGTTGCCCTCATTCGCGTGTTCTAGACAGTGTACCATAAATTTAACCCCACTGGTCTGACGACGTACCAAACGAGTGTACAGTGCTCAACATTAACGAGTACAGCCACTTTGAAAAGAAAGCTTTTTATGCATTTCTCAGTGAACACAAGAAATACGGATATGACTCACCTGTGGCTGATTTCTTGGATGCGCTTATCTATGTAGTGCACTGTAAAGTGCACCCTAGCTGATGTAGATATTATTGTATATTCATCAGCTGGCCAGCAAGTACAGTACCATTAACAGTGAGAAAAGTCTTTTCCCTAATTTATTTTTGCACTCCAGCAAAAAAAAAAAAAAAAGGTCAAAGAAGTACCATCCTGCATGGCAGGTTTGGTGAATAATCACACAGGATTAATTGGACAAAGGAGCACGGAGACAAAGTAAGTTGCTGCATGAGGACAACTGTCCTATGAAATCACAATACATGGCAACAAGGTCAAATGCCAAAGCTGCACCCTGTTACATATCGAGAAAACAGTCATTGTAGTGTTACCTCTGGTAAATTTCGTTTGGTTAAAATAAAGAAACCACTCCGTACAAGATTGCTGATCACAGTTACACATGTTGAGGATGAGATGATAAAGGACAAATTAAATTATGACTTACTTTTGTATCTTAAAAACACTCACACACAAACACACAAGATACTCCTCACTTTTAGGAGATCATACACGCCCTCTGTACGTTATGAGACATCTCCGATGGGCAGGAAGTGAAACTGAAGGGAAGGACGCTGTGATGTCGGACCAACAACCCCCGCTCTCCAGACTGGTGATGGTTCGGGAATACTCCTTTCTCCCCCCAAAAAACATCCTACCCATCATTCAAAAGGGTTGTCCTTGAATACTGGCTGGCAGCCATGTTTAGCTACAGGGAGGATGACACATGCACACAGTTAAAATTTAGTCAAACTAACTGGACTAAAAGACATTAACAGAGTGATGTAGCCCCCCCTTTCCCCTTTTCAAATAAGGCCAAAACACGGGAAGATACACTTGACTTGGGGAGTATGTAAAAGTGCTTCAATGCTAAGCTACATGACCATATCACAGTGTTTTGGGATGTTTCCCTCCTTTGGATCTCAATTAACTGCTGAAAGTAAAGCAGACAGAATAGTTCAAGCCCAGTGATACATAAAAAAAAAAATGATAATAATAATAACAGGACTGCGGCATCCATGTGCAAGATGTGTGCAGCCTCTCAGCTGTGGGAAAGCGATGGGTGTCAGGAGTGAAAAGCCTCAGAGCGGCCGTCCCCTAGCAGAGCAGGAAAAGTACCGGGAAAATAAACGTCTTATCACCAAGAGTCAATAGTGAGATTCATGACTGGGGCTTGGAGGGAACAGGGTGACGGTGTCTTGTAGCGAGTTCAAGGAGCATACAAGGTAAACAGAGGCAACTAGCAGTGAAGGTGATTGGCAGGCTGGCAGTGTAAATAATACCAGCTGGAAGAGGAATTATAACATCAGACTGCTACAAGTGTTCAAGGAATGATTGGGAGGGTCGATGGAGTTGCAGTGAAAGGCACACGAAGAGCAATGGGAAGGAGAAAAATTGAGACCAGGCGCAAGTTCAGATGTCAGGAAGAGGGGAGGGTGGGGGGGGGGGTCCACTCAGAATATGGTGGTCTCATACTTAGTGCTGATTGTACGCTTTGGTTCATTGGGATCCACGAGCCACGTGGCGCCGCTCTGTGACTGGGAATCTCCCTCCTGTTCCAAAAGGGCGCCCTAGAAACACAAATTAGATGACAATACGCATTTATCCTACTCTTTGCATAATGGGTTTATTGAGACTCTGATTCCTGAAATATATTTATCCCCGCGGGGCAAATGTTGACCTGACTCCAACGTGTGAGAACAGGCGCTGGTCAAATCAGATCATTTCTAGTCAGGAGACTAAACTGCGGCAGCCAAAAGTAACACTGTCACTAAAGTTTCACTAATACATCCACAAAAAAATAATAAACTTACTGTAAAAAGAGTCACAAAAACAGAGACAATTATGTAGTTGCTAAGTGGGAAAGGGCATAAAAACAATGCCATGAGAAGCTGAAGGCAACATCACGTGAACTGGAGGAAGGAAGATTCATGCCAGCGTACAAGTGTTGACATTAACTCAACAGAGAAGGAGAGTCGTAGCCAACGGGGAAGGAGAGGCAGAAATGATAATATGAAAGTCATGACAAAAATGTGAGAAGCATGCGACACTGACTGCTGAACACCCCTTGATGCCTTTTAGCTCGTTAATTCAGCCCCAGTCGAAAATGTGTCCCTGAAGTGTACTTTGCTCATCCATATTCAGCAGCACACACTCACTTATGACTTAGATTTGTTCTCGGTTTTACTGTTTGGTGCTTTCTACTGTCTTTATTACCGATTTGTTTTACTGTTTATTATATATATGTTCAATTGATCCATGTACAGCACTTTGTATGCAGCGATGGCTGTTTGAAAGTGCTCTATATTGACTTGACTTGACTTGACTTACGGTGTAATGTTCACCATGGGCAAACATCAACATGGTCAAATGAGGATGATTAGATTAGCTTGGAGGCCTGCATCTAGCATGTTGCGTTTTGCTTTGAACATCCCGTCTGAGGATAGCGGCAGTAGCAAGATGTGATGTGGGAGGATAATGTGAAGTAGAAATGGTCATCCGACGATTATGATTCTGGTTGCAGCACGTCGGTGTCCTGGTTAGCACATTTTCCTTGGTTCAAAGACCAACTCAGGCCTTTCGTTCATGCACATTATGTTAATTGAAGTCTTTCAAATAAATTGTCCATGGGTGAGTGTCAGTGGTTGTTGGTCTATAAGTGACCTTTGATTAGGCGGTGACCACCATTCGTTGGTTACAACGACTCCAGTGAGGATAAGCGGTTCGGACTGAATCAAGCAATGTTAAAAATGTCTCCTGTGTCTTCTCATAGGATGCTTTTCAAAATGGAGGACGCCAAATAATGGAGTCTTGAATCCTGTGTTACTTAAATTCTTCTTCTGTGTTTTCTACACTAACATTTTGACTCACCCCTGACTTCCGAACACTTCCTCGTGGTTTGGGCACAGGTCGGCTGGACTTGGTCTCGAGCTCTGAAGCAGCGCCCGCTGGTAGGTTCTGCTGCTGTTTGGTCCTCTGGGCCTGCAGAGCCAGCTGATAGGCCACCTCAAATGCTTGACCCAGTGTCAGGATGATCTCATAGGTAAGGTTCTAAGAGAGCGTGAGCACAAAGGGTGCAGGTTTACTTTCTGTGAATGAGACATGTCCGAAAATATTTAATTTTTTTGCCTTAACTGTCTTCACGGCAAAACTATGGTTTGAGAAGACATTTTGCATGCATTAAGTCAATAGCTAAGGGGTTGTTTGCCGCTTCTCTTGCTGACACAACTTCCGTTTGTGTTATACTGAAAACAGAATTGTATTATTCTTTCAAATGTATTAAGCACAAGGCTCAAAATAATTTCTTTTGCTTTGCGGAGCAATTTTGCGAATCTATGACTTAATTTGAGGAGCAATGTTCTAATATAGAGGAGCAATTTTAGGTTAATTCCAGAGAACTGAAGCAAGGGTTTTTATTAAACAATACAATTACAAAATAAGAAACTAACAAATGGTTTCCTTTTTTATATTTTTTTATTTCTTGAATTCACATTGTGTACTGCAGCAAATTATTTTCTTTCTAGAAACATTTTAAAAGGGGCAATTTCAAACACAAATATAAATTTGAGTTTCAACTTTGGATTCATAAACAGAATTTTGAGAACAGTTATTGTACAGACTTCAAAAATCCAAATTGAAATTCTGGACTCTATTATAAAAAAACAACAGTATTGACACTTTTTAGTGTCTCTGCTATTTTGCTGTTCAAAGTTGGGTAATCTCGGCTTTCACGCGATTCCAGCCAGACATCTGTGAAAAGTGACCTCGAATACCGAAGCACTTAATTCCAGAGTGGAACACACTAGCCGAGTCAATCTTGGGTTTGCTGAGCAATTAACATGGCTTCTCCATCCTCTCCTGTCATCACATCATGAGAACTATAAGTGTCAGAAATGTAGCTTGCAGAGGCGTTGATTACTGATTTAGGAGCAACTCCGCAACTTGTTTAGCCGCACCATTAGCCAGCCGAAGCTCACTGCTGGCATAAGTTAGCACCGAGCTTTCCTCAACCTCTGACAACATGTACAGTCGTAGGTGATGTAAGCAACACGCCTGCATCCAGCCTAGCAAAAGCTATTAACCGTGTCCGTTGTTGATTCTCAATCCTGCTATTCAATGTGTTTTGTTGAGGCATAAAATGTATATTTTGCCTCATGAACTGCGATGTGAAACGGCTTATTTTGAACCTTGAAGCACAGTATGTTGTGCTCTGACCGGAGTGACTGAGAAAAGGGCTAATTTTTTCAGATTTTCAAATCCTTGACGGCAGCCCTGCACATAAACAATAAAGAAGGGGGATCCATGCGAAAAAACACAACCGGGGTTCTACATTTCCTTTCGCAGTATTTTGATAATATTATGATCACACTGCTAAAAGAAGTGCCGATTGTCATTACCACATCGACAGTGCTGAACACGTGGCAGTAGTGATGGCTGGTCTGCAAGTCCTTGGTGATGTAGGCAAATGTGCACAAGTCTTCTGGGTCCTGGGCTGCACATGAAATGTTACGGATCTCATGCTCTGCGATGATATTCTGCAAGATGACGTGAAAGAGGTTAGCTCAAACTCTCAAATGTCTTCTGAGTTTCTATTTATATGAATATATTGTCGTTCTATTTTGTAAATGTGAAACACTGTTGCACAGCAGCTGCAACTGATAACAAAAGACACCGCTTCCATTTTTAAGGGGGGGTGGGGGGGAGCCACTTTGGGAGCTGGACAGAAGGTGGGAAATACATATAAAAAAGCATCGACATCATGAATCAATTTGCATATATTTAGGCCTTGAGGTTACGCTACAGCTTGAACATACTCCAAAGACTCAAGCCACTGGTCGGTTAACAAGTAGTTTTGGCACCAAAATGAGGAGTGAAGCTGGAACCAGTAGGTGTCAGTAGAAGACCACAAGCCTCCCCCCCCTTCATAACAGCAGAGTTCACCACCACTATTTTATTGTGTGTCTCGAGTTGCACTTAACTTGAATATTACTTTAACTACTTGAATATTTGTGCTAAGTACGCTACTATCCAACAAAGCACTGAAATCTACAGTTACTCACCAAAAGGACGACCCTGACCCAAGCTTCAAATTGACTTTTCAGATGAAGTAGCATAACCAATTAACATAACTGACCTTGTTGGCTGCATCAATGAACTTCACGCCTTTGTATGTAATCGAGAGGACAATGGTGGGGACTTTTCTCATTTGCTCTGTTGACCTCTGGAAGAAATAGCCAAATACACAAAGTGGTAAGAACATACGGTTGGGCTAAAATGTAGAACATGTTACCTCTTGCACTCAGATCACATTATATCATCGTACTGACCCGCATTTTGGCACAGGCATCCTGGGTGGACTCAGTGCCCCGTAGCTCCTTGATAAGCATGGAACCCAAGTACTGTAAAGAAGCCCCGATCTGATTGTGGTTTGACACGTTCACCAAAAAGTCAAAGCTAGTCGCTTTGCTGGCAGAGAGATCGTAACTCACGCTGGCTTCATAAGCGCAGGATTCAAAGATGAGCTTCTCTGGCTGATGATGCCAGCTCTGGACCGGAGCGTATGGAGCTGCCAGACTAGGTGGGCGAAGAATCAGACGGGATTCCCGGTGCCGCTCCTCTTGCCGTTCCTGGAGAGCAACAGCCAAGACCTCTGGCAGGTGCTTCTTACTAACATAGATAACTCTGGAAGAGGAAGTTGCTGACAAACGCACATGTGATCTGCGACGTTCATTGCGATGCCTTTGGGTGACGTCATAGTTGTTATCTGGCACTCTCTTCCTCACTGGTTCCCCGGCGGGAAGCAGAGGATCCATGGACTGACACGTGGAGGACTCCATCTGACCGAGTGATAACGAGGACTGGAATGCTGGGAGGTCTTGGCACTGCAGACAATCACATATAATTTGTTGATGATCAACGTAAATACGGTAAAATCCCGTGTATTATATGCTCCCGTGTATAATACCTTCCTGCAAAATCTAACTAAAAAAGTTTTTTTTTTTCTCTATACCTGTGTATAATACGGGACCCTGATTTGCTGCTGTCCATTATTATCGTCTGGTCACATTTGTGCAGATGCATATCTTTCATATTCCCATAACACAGTCTCACTTTCCTCTATAAAATAAGATGGTTGAAAAATGTCCTCTTTGTCAGTATTAGTCAAGGTTCTCCCTTTTACTTCTCCTGGTTTGAAGAGACTGCCAGGGGGGTCGGTGGGGACAGTAAAATAAATCCTTTGTTGAGTGTTGCTTTGTTGAGGGGTTGTAATGAGCCTGTCAAGCTAAGTACTGACATATACGAGCTCATAAACGCACCACTTGTTTGTAAAGTGACATCACAATGACTGTAGTGATGTCATCGGCTAAAAACAGCTCATTTGAGTTAGCCTGGTTTGTTACAAAGTGAACAGTGGCAACAGCACCTGTATCAGGCTGTCAAGCATCCAAGTGCGCAGAGTCATTTGTGTCAAACAAAGTGCCTTTGAAAAGTAATTTGACAGCGCGCCCCAGCGCTGCTAGCCACTTGGGCGTCCGGCGCTGAGCGCTGGCAACAGGCGCGGTAAATCCCCAAAATGTCTGCATAATTAAATCATATTTTGCAGTGACCTTAATCAGCGATTGAATGTTTTTTCAGGATGCCATTGTGTCGCAGCAAGTAGCCATAATTTCTGATGGCAATGCCTCAGGGTCTGGAAAACAAATCAAGTCAGCCATTACGCTGCAAAATGTTTCAAATGAAAACAAATTGAAAATAAAAGCTGACTTAGGCATTGATGTCTGTACATTATTTGCCTGGGCACGGTTTATTTTGAAGATGGCATCCTACCATGTTGGCGGCGTGACACATTGCATAAAATATTGTTGCTACAATGCCTAAGTACTGTCTAGCACTGGTAAAAATCAGAAGCTGAAAAATGTTTGCGTTCTATTAACACCTGTGTATACTACTCCCCCTCGATTCTGGAACATTGCCTACACACGGCAATTTACCACAATCAAACCAGCCAAGCATGGCTGAACTGAACAGATTATAGTGCTCTTGTACACAAAAGGTTGCACTCACCCTGATCTGAGACAACCGTGGTGGCTTAATGGGAGGTTCTTCATAAGGCCTCTCTGCTAATGATGCAATAATTCGCTTCCTGTGACCAAGCAGTGTAATCTTGAGGACCTGGATTCAAGAGAGCAGAGAGAAACATCCCGAATCAGAAGTCCCAATTTCCACAAACCCGCATTGACACCCCTCTCACAATCCATGTTCATCAGGCTTAATTACGCACATTGACAATTTCCAGTTCCCAAAGGTTCTTGACACAGTCCAGAGAGCGGTAACCACTGGCCAGGAAGTTATGGAGGTATTCATTCAGGCCCAGATTCTCCAACCAGGAGGAGAGGGAACTGCTGCTGTCACAGACCAGTGCTTTCACCTGCAAGAAGCAAGTCATTCCACCACAGTCACTAATATGAATCGAAGCGAGACTGGCACTTCTGTCTCTGCAGGCAACTGAATGTGGTTTATACCTTGGGTAGGGAACGTGCTGCATGCAGGATCTTCTTTCTGTGGCCTGGGTCTGAGATCCCAATCTCTCGCAAGTCCTGCTCCTCCATTACATTACTCCCCTGGAATGCCACAGAAAGAAAAGTATGACGTTGCTACAAGTAAATGTACTTTTATTGAGTTCTGTATTTTGTTTTTGCAAAATGAACTGTGAGCCTGTGGGAATCAAGATGTGATGAATGGAACCGCACTGACTCCAAAAGCAATGTGCAATAAAAAACTGCATATATTGCATCATCGGACAAAGCCTGAGGTGCATTTATAAATTTAATCATGCAAATGGCTTTTCTCTGTCGGGGATTACATCAGGATGTTGATGTCTGCAGGTTGGGGTTTTCTTTTTTTTTTAACCAAAAGTATACTTTGACTTTTGCAGTGAGATTTATGTATTTCTTATCAAAGATTTGATATTTAGCTGATGGTACAATAATGTCATTTTAAATGTTTTGTAAAGCGCTTTGTTACTGCTGCAGCTGTTGTGAACACGCTATATAGATAACGATGTATTGTATTACATTGTAATTGATGTCCTATGACAATGCTCAATGCAGACAATGTTTGTGTTAAGGTTGAGTAAAAGTTGTCCTTAAAATTGGTGACTTAGAGCAGTGATTCCCAACCAGTGTGCCGTGAGAACTCCAACGGTATGCCGCGGGAAATTACAAAATTTTACTTCATTGATGAGAAAATTATTTATTCATAACAAATAAAGTAGCTTTGTCCATTTATCTATGCCAGCAACCTATAGTGACAGAAAGAACAAATAAAAAGTCTAATCTAACTGATTTATTTATCCTCTTTTTGTGAACATTTTGTTTGGTGGGGTCTTGTGCGATTTTTCAAACTTCAAAAATGTGCCTTGGCTCAATTAAGGTTGTGAATCACTGACTGATAGCATCCTGCCAGAGCTCTAAATGTAGTAATGTAAAACCCTGTATATATTGACCGCTACTTTCAGCCAATCAAAACAAGAGCCTGCACTGCAGAGTTAGTATTGATCACGACTAAACGTGACCCTTGGAGAAAAAAATGTCAATTCCTTCCTGAGTAAGATGCTCAAACTCCTTTCTGTCACCCAATGGCTGTAAAATGCGGGGGTGTATCATGAGAACAGTCAAAGAGACATTGGAGCGCAGCGAGCGGCTGACAGTGTTAAATGATCTATCTCTGGTGACACACACTGTACACCTCTGAGACCATGTGCCACATTGATGGATAGCACAAAAAGGAAAGGCATTGTAAATCAATGACACAGAGCATGCTTGTGTGTCACTTGGTGTTGACGAGCGTGTGGGGTCGATTTAAACGACCTTATATTTAAGGGTCTTAATGTGATAATAAAGCATCAAACATCCAGAAAGCCTGGTTGAATAAACCCCACACCCCGTATGTTTTAACGGCTAGGAAAACGTATCAATAATTGAAATAAAATTTATTAGTCTACAGCAGGGCCCACCAACACGGTATCCGTGGCCTCCCAAGGATCTCAAAGACTAGCCCGTGGGCCTGTTCTCAAAATAGCTCACCACTGATGGAACATTGTGATTTTCGAGGAATGTTGTTAAAGTGATCGTTTGAAGACGTGAAACATTTTGAACATTCATTTCTAAGCAATAAGGGACTTTCTCCCTCCAACAGTGGGAACCAACCAATAGAATCTGCATGTGCCCAGACATGACGGTAAGTAGAACCTTATGTCAACGCTAGATTTAGGTGGGCATTTATTCTTAAGTGCCAATAAATAGTGTGGCATTGCTTTTTAACAAGGCCTTTCACTGTGTCCCTGCCTTCGCAAAAACACTTCCGAGGAAAGAGGGTGTGGTCTGGGCAGAGACTGCAATGATCTCACTGGAAGAAGATTGGGGGTGGGGGTGGGCAGGATACATGAATTAGGAATCTTGCTGCACACTGACAGCAACAATCCGTATTTAAACCGTTGTCGATTTTTATTTTTTTTTGTAGGTAATTTTAAGATCATTCAAGTGAGTTTTTGTTACTTGATTAATCAGATCCTTTGATGGGAGCTCTGAGTGTGGTTTTGAAGTACCCAGAAAAAAAGTAAAAAAAGGGCGTAACATCTTGTACCCTGCCATAGCAGCCACTGTATCAGAGCTAGACAGCGGGTATTTTTCCACAGAGTAAAAAATGCTTTTATGAAGAGAAATGTTCTCTGTGCAGAAAACAATCAGGTAGTTTAAATCCTTAAGTCTGTTGTAGAGGTATACTGTATATTAGATATATACTGATCGTGTTGAGTGAGCAAAAAAACAAAACAATTATGGTTAGACGGCCAATAAAAAAAAAAAGTGTTCACTCAATTCATCCATCCATACAAAAAGCTTATCCTGACGAGGATCGCGGGCGTGCTTGAGCATATCCCAGCCGATTTCGGGCGGTAAACACTGAACACCCTGAACCGATTGGCAGCCAATCGCAGGGCCTGCTTCAAATCATTAAACCCCAATGGGACAACTTAAGCAACTATATCTCGTGATTACTTCGGCTTACTTTCTAAATCATCAACAATCCATGAGTATTGAAATGTATGTTTTAATCTACAGATTCCAACAGGGAATTAGTGCTGAGGAGCATTAAAAACATTAAACGAAGAGTAACTTTGAAGTATTGCTTGCTGTTAATAACATCAAAGGGAGGAAGACGGAATTCAAAAGGAAAGAGGATTAAAAGAAATGAATGCAAATCTTAATGTACACATCAGAGTGAAAGTAGACAACTAAAGCACACAACCTTCACATCCTTCCCCAACACTGACAGCCACTCTTCGAGTAAATATTGTATGACATTTTGATTTACAGCAAAAATAGTGTGTCAGTTATTATTTGCATAACGTGTACTGCGCGAACACAAATCCATTCCATTGAAAGAGTGCTTTGATTAAACTGATCCAGGTCGATTGCACAGGTTAAGATAAGATAAGATAAGATAAGATAACCTTTATTTGTCCCACACTGGGGAAATTTGCAGAATACAGCAGCAAAATTGGGGGGGGGGGGGATAAAGTGTTTCATTGCACAAAATAAATGTTTCAGAAAACTTTAAATAAAGTTATTCCATAACTTTCACTCATATTTCATGTTTTCAATGCTCTGCCTGCCAGCTACCCTGTTAAGCATTTTCTTTCTCTGTCACTGTCAAAATTCATATGTCACTTAATTGAGATCACTCACTGAACAGAATCCTCTCTGAGTCACCAAATTCATATAACAGACAAGACAATGACTTATGCAGCCGCAAGAAAATGATAGATCACGATGCAGAGGACAGCATTGTTACAGGGACTCAGTATGAACTTGACGCCAATGAACGACAAAGTAACTGTGTTGACAGAGTGCCAGGGCCCAAAAATAAAGTTCAATATGAAATGAGACAACAGGCACTCACCATGTAGTGAAGGTCATCGAAACCGTTGAGGAGCAGCTTGCTTTCGTACTGAGGCAATCCCACCAGCTCCAGCCAGTCTCCAACAGGCTGCTGCAGCAGTCGGACAGAGGCACCTGTCGACAGTGGGACACGCCTCAGGAGCGAG
Source organism: Hippocampus kuda (assembly GCA_901007745.1). NCBI lineage: Eukaryota > Metazoa > Chordata > Actinopteri > Syngnathiformes > Syngnathidae > Hippocampus > Hippocampus kuda. The sequence goes on from CAAKHF010008403.1 coordinate 12,556, forward strand.
AAACCATTCAGCCGGTAACAACGGCATATTGAGGATGAGATGTGACATAACCACATCATCTTTGGCCAGCAGTTCCGAACACACCGGCAACAGGATGATGAAAGAGACAGTGTCCGCTGCGGGCAGGGGGCCAGCTCCTGTGGGGCGGCGGCGACTGAACCACAGTTTCCAAAGACGCACCCAAGTACTCCCGTTCTCATGGGCAAAGACGATTGTGAACTTGCTGAGAGCTTTTTGACTACCATTGAATTAGTCGTTGCTATGATACAGATTTTGGGACATGATAAAAAAAATTCATGTCCTAAGTTTTTGGTTCGTCAATGGGGAAGGTTCAGGAGCAGGAGAAACTGCCAATAATGCTGACTGACAAAGATCAACCTTGCTCACCTTAAAACCCGTCACTCATCACAGAGTGGCGATCACATTAGGTAGTGAAATCTTGATGAGGTTGGACAGATTAGGACATATTAGCCTTAAATGAGATTACAGTATGTCAGTCATCCTCCTATGAACAGATTGAAATTTTGGGTACCTTAAGTATTAAATGGAAAAAAATCACATTTAAGGCTTAAATTTGTCCTTCGTCCTTGGAAATCCAAGCCCGCTCGTGAAAATACTTGAACGTCATCAAATAAATCCATCAATGCAAATGCTCAGAAACAAACAAGACTTATCCAATCAAAGGTAAGAGTTAATCACTTGGACATCAGTAAAAGCAGGAAATACGAATGCAATCTCATGGGAGAGAATTTGCTAATTCAGCTAATTTACACAAGACTCCTCCCGTCTCGACTCAGCTAATGGATCTGATGTTGAGGTAGCGTCTGTCTTCTTTCCTGGTGGCTGCATGTGAGGTCTCCCTTCCCTCCAGATCAACTCTCTCTCTCTCTCTCTCTCTCCAGATCAACTCTCTCTCTCTCTCTCTCTCTCTCTCTCTCTCTCTCTCTCTCTCTCTCTCTCTCTAAATTTTGTGGAGCGTTCACACGTGCAAAGCCACTGAGCGTGACAGCACCGGCACAGTGTCGTTGCAGCCCCACTTGCGTTCACACGGCAGTTTCTGTAGCGGAGCAAAACGACAGAAAACAAATGAGCTGTCGTGATGGTTCTTTTTTAAACGTATACACAACTCAAGCAACTACAGTACAGGCACGTCCTTCCCCTTCTCGGTCTCCGTGCCTTCTGCTGGAGAGTGACCGCCCCCCGATAACTTAAATCAACGATGACTTCAATGACACTCAGAAAAGCAAAAATGTAATGCGGTAATAAAAGAGGGATTACTCATTTTGCTTATGCAGTACATACTGGATGACCAGACAGTATAGAGTCAGATGGAG